>VYZP01041153.1:53119-183713 GCA_013400635.1 Hypocryptadius cinnamomeus
TTTTTTCCCCTTCCTTTTTCCTTCCCCCCCCGCCCCTCTTCCTGCGCTTTGCTCCGGGAAAACGCTGGATTTTAAACCTTTCCCCGCCCGGCAGTGAGTGGGGAAGGAGAAGGAAAACATGGCCCAGGCCAAGATGCACCACCCCGTCTCTTGGGTGATCTTCGCCGGGATGGCCGCGCTCCTCCTCTCCCAAGGTAGGGAACGCCGCGGGGAACGCAGCCCGGGCGGGCGGAGGATGCGCGGTCCCACAGCAGCACCCTCCGAGGGGGCTGGGGGATGAGAATCCCCCCCAGACTGGGGATGAGGATCCCTCCAGAGCGGGGACAGAGCTGGGAAAGGGTCCCCAGCCCGCCGTGAAGTTGCGGGGGATGCGGATGCGGGTGCGGCGCAGGAATTCCCGGCGCACCGGGCTGGCGGCGGGGGGGACACTTCTCCCCTGGCGTCCTGATTATTTTTGCGGGTGCAGGAGGACTCTGCCATCCCAGCACAATTCTGGCAGGCTCAATGATCCAACAGGCTGAGGGGCATGGCGGGGGAGCCGGGGTTCCTCTGTGCTCCCCCCACGCCTTTTCTTTTCCAGCAAGGTCGTCCGAAAAACTCGGTGCAGCCCCGCTCCCGCCGGGCTGGGAGTTGGGAAGTCCTGGTCCAGTCTGTCCCGGATCAGCACGGCTGCCTCCCCCCAGCCGGGAGATGGTGCTCGGAGGGGAGCGGGGGGCTGTGCAAGGGGAAAAAAAAGAGCAAAAAGCGGTGGGAAAAGGAGGGGGGAAGAGGCGGCAGGAGCCAGCCCCATCTGGCCGGGAGCGCCGAGCCTGTCAGCTCGCGTTAGGCTCCTCGCAGCCATCTGGAGGGGCTGTGGGAGCGGGGTTTCCTCCATGGGAGGAGAGGATGGAGCCGCATCCTGCCCCGGGCCGCCGCTGGAGCTCGGGATGCGCCGGGGAATGCGCCGGGGGATGCGCCAGGGGGATGCTGCTGCGCCGTGCGCGGGGGACTGCTGGGACCGGGGCTCCGGGGCGGGATGCGGGCACTTCTCGGGGACATGGATGCACCCCGGGAGGGGATGCAGGCGCTCCTTGGAGCAGGGATGCACCCCCGGGGCGGTGCGAGTATTCCTGGGCGAGACGGATGCAGCCCGGGGGGGTGCGGGCGTTCCTCGGGGGGGATGTGGGTTCTCCTGAGGATGGATGCACCCGGCGGGGTGACTGCACCTCCTTCTCCACAGCCGGATCCAGCTGCCTCTGCGCTGCTCCCAGGTGCCCACCGAAGGCTGGGAATGTCCAAAGCAGCCCAGCCTCGTCCCTCGTGTGCGAGGTGCGCTGCAGCAGGAACCGGGTGGGCTCTGGAAGCCCAGCGGGTGTGGGGCTGGGGGCTGCGGGGTGGGCAGGGGTGGTGACTGGGTGTCTCCCACCACAAACTTCTCTCTGCTGGGCAAACCGGGCCCGCTCCTGCGGGGGGAGAGCCCCCCGTGCCGTATCGACCGGCACAGGCTGCTTAACATGCACATCACACGATGCCGAGCATCGCTCCTCTTCGCCTTCCTCCCGCTCTCCCTCCTCGAGCGCTCTCCTTCTCCCGGGGCTGCTGCTGCCCGCTTGGCATTCCTGCATCCCAGGGGCTTCCCCGCGGCTGCCACCTCTGCAGGGAGCCCGGGCGGGGTGGGAAGGGTCGGGGCTTCCCAGGAGAGGGATGAAGCTGCACCTTTCCCTCCTCACTTCTCCTGCCCAGAATTTGTGCTTCATTTGTTTTATTATTTCATTATTTTATTATTTTTTAATGCTTGCTTTGGGGCTCCTGACTTGGCTTCCTTGCAGTCTTATTCCATGCCTCTGGTCATCCTTCCTGCTTCCTCCCTCTGCTTCTATCAAGGTTTCCAGATCAAAAAGTAGCTGGTTTTTTATTTCTTTATTTATTATTTTTTAACTCTTCTGGGCAGCAGAGCAGTGGGGAGGAATGTGCTGACTCCCTAAGCCCAAAATCCCCCAATTCCCTGCCTTCCAGGAATCTGATGTGAGTGCCAGAAGTCCCTGAGTCTCTCCCGGAGTGAGGGAAGGCAGGGAGCCACGTTACTCTGTGATCTGGGGAGGACTCAGGACAGAGCTGTGAGGATCTGGGTGAAATATTGTCCAGGGCAGCCTTTGGCAGCAAAAAGTTGGGGCCTTTTTTGGCATGGAATTTGCTGCATTGTTGGAGGGAAGGAGTCCCCTTGGGAGTTTTTTTCTTGCATAATTTTATTTAAGAGTCATTAAAAAAACCCCTCAAACACACCCTACGAATAATTTTGTATTTTAGTGCAAACTTTTAAAGAGAGTTTTGAGAAATTTGGCTTCATTCAAGCCCAAGGTAATATTTAAGTTTGGTGGTAATGTGCTTCTGCTTTATGAATTCTTCTGATAATCACAGTAGTTTTTGGAATTTATAAGTTTTCCCCTTTGTTTGGTGTCCAGAAGTGGAGCTGGCTTGTGTTTGAAAACGTGAAAATAATTGTCATGCAGGAAAACTGTGTTTTGCACAAACCTCCTCCAAATATCTCCAGGGACGTGTGCTGCCCTCTGCAGCGGCTCATCCATCCTCTGGGTCATTTCCCTATTTCCAGCCAAACAAACAATAAGAAAAGTGGTTTGTGAGTGTGCTTGAAAGCAAAGTGGAGTGTGAAGTGGGATAATTCAGAAGCGTTTGACCACCTGCATTTGTGCAAACATCTGCGGGTCCTCCAAGTTTTGCAGATTCACTTTTGTAGAAATGTTGTAGATTTGTTGGATTTGTGGAATTGTGGCCCTAAAATGGGAGCTGTTGAGGATTGTGTCCCTCAGGAAGGAGCCCCCTGAGCCCTGGAATGTCCAGCGTGGTTGGACACCAAGGGAGCTGGTGGGTGCTGGAGCTGGAGAGAGGGGCTGGAGCATTTCTTGGATGCTGCATCCCCTTGGGAAGGAGGTGCAGGTGTCCATTGCATCCACTCACAAGAAGGATGGAGCCAGAAAATGTCCAGCCACAACTTGGGAAAGGAGATGGGAAGAGGGGAGGTTGCAGAGGGCTGGGATAGCCCCGGGCGTCGGGAAGTGAGTGGCGATTTGGCAACACAGCTCTCATTGTGTTTGCTCTGTGTCTTCTGTGTGACTTTTAAATAGCAGCAATGAAAATCCAAAATATCCTCACACAGGGCCCAGGCAGCAGAGTTTTCCCTTCCCCCTTTCCCTGGCTCAAAGTAAAGGGGTGTCCTCACATGTGCCCCATGTCCCTGACCCACAGCCCACCTGGATTTCTTAAGGAAGAGGCAAAAATCTCACTCCAGCACTTGGGAGTGGAAGAGACAAGAAAACTCTTCACTCAGCCACGCGTAAAAGGATTAACCAGGCTAAAAGGTCATAGAAGATTTAGCTGGGCCTTTAGCATCAGTAAGCCAAGAATTATGGGAATTTGATTTACAAATTAGCATAAAGACCTTATTCTAATAAGCATACAAGCTGAAATAGGTATGTAAAATAATAGCATGTGTCAACATCCTACACAGAGCGTTCCTCATCCGAAAGAATTATTCGCTCGTTCGATGTGGCTGGGATGCAGATAATTCCCAAACTGAGACAGGCTGTGCTGGTGTGTGATGGAAAGGCTGGATCTGACCCAGAGACACGTCCACAGGGAGGAGGGGCTGGGTGCTTCCCCTCAGGAATGGCAGGATTTGGAATCTGGGTTGGGACTATGCAAAAAAATGATACCCTCCAAAAATGCTGCCCCCCAAAAATGCTGCCCTCAAAAAATGCTGCTCCCAAAACATGTTATCCCCAAAAAATGCTGCCCCCAAAAAATGCTATCACCAAAAAATGCCACCCCCAAAAAATGCTGCCCCCAAAAATGCTGGCCCCAAAAAATGCTTTCCCTAAAAAAATGCTATTCCCAAAAACCACTATCCTCAGAAATGTTATCCCCAAAAAATGTCCACAAATCCACAAAAAATGCTATCCCTAACAAATTCTGTCCCCAAAGGTGCTTTCTCCAACAAATGCTATCCCCAAAAAATGCCACCCCCAAAATCCTGTGAGAATTTTCTCTCCATGGAGGGGTGAGGGGAAACCTCCTGGCAGCTCGTGCAGGAGGTAATTGCACTAATGAACGTGTATAAGAAAAATTACATGTATCGACATCTTTTTGTGAATGCTCAGATTTATTGGTCCTTGGGTAAAAATATTAGATGTGGTTAATAGTTATCATGCAGGTCAATAAAACGTGATATTCACCCCAACAGCAGAAAATAGCTTTTTAATAGGTAATAACAGTAATAATCAATACCTACATGATTAGATAACCCAGTTATATGCAGTACATAAAAGGAGGGGAATGCACTCCGCCTGCTCGATGGCTGGATTTGGAGTGTGGCTGAACATCTGTCATTGCTGTTGATTCTCAGCAGGGCTGAGGAGGTATCAGCACCTCTGAAAATCAGGACACCACGTGGGATTAATTGGCACATTTTTAAGATGCATCAGAGCAAGCAGGAACCTGAGAAGACCTTTGGAAAGCAGCTGCACTGTGCAAAACGCTGAAGGCACCCAAAGTGCTGGAAATTGGCTTGGGATTTTCGTTTGGGTGGTGGAGTTGCAGGTGAGGTTTCTCAAGAGTGGATTTCTGCTGCTTTCCTGGCAGCACCTCTGTGCTGAGCTGGTTACACAGCAGTGGATTGGCAGGATATAAGGAGGAGTAAAGTTGTTGTAGTTGCTCTACGCTGTGGTTGTGGGGAGATCTCCACCACAACAGATGGAGATCAAAATGATAAAAAAATCAAAGTGAAGTGGAAACTCCATTGTGTGTAATAAATTACCTCAGAGCACAGGAGGAGGTGCTGGAGTAGGTTTGTGTAGTAGCTACACCAGGTTTAGGAGCCCTTCTGGTGGACTGGAGATGTGTGAGGTCCTGTAAGTGCTGACACAAATCTCAGGACGTGCAGTTGTTTACTGGCCATGAAGCACACGTGAACAAGGTGCCTGTGGCCACCTACAGTGGGTATGTGAGGAGGAGAAAATTGTCCATCTCAGGCGTTCATGGCAAGGATTTGGAGCTGCAGCTTGGCCTTGGAGTTGAGCTCTTGGCTTCTAACAGGGGCCAACATGAGCAAAAGTGCCAGATTTGGGGATTCTATGGAAGTCCAGGTTGGTGTCCAACCGCTCTCTCCTTCCCACATTTGAGGTGAGCCTCACGGGTCAAAAGGAGAAAAATATCAGTTTGATAAGCAGAGAGGATCAGGTGGGAGCTGGGAGCTTGGGAAAAACCTCCTCTGGTAAATCTGAACTTCTGAGCCATCCTAGGAACAATCCCTCTGTGCAGGACTGGTGCTCTGGAGGCTGCAGCCAGTTTTGGGATATCCTTGTGTTTCACAAAAGCCACTTCTCCTTTCTCCACACAGGAATTTTGACCAGCACAATAACCCTGGCTCATGGCTTTTCCATCCTCCTTTGACTTATGCCTGAGACGATATTTGATATTACAAGTGTCTGCTTTGTGTATTTTTCTTGCAGTTTTCACTTAAAAATACCTATATTTTGATTGCCTCCCCCATTTTATTTTTTCCCCATGGGGAAAAAATTGATCAGATAGTGAGCAGGGCTTGCTGTTTTCTGTGATAAACCAGGAGTGGATGAGGAGAGCTCTTCCCAGAAAGCTCCAATCAGACAGTGGAGGTGAACTTCAGCTTTCCTCAGCCTAGGAAACACCACATGAGGAGCAAATATTTGGCCATGGGGATCAGAAAAAGACTTTCATTTGTGTTTGTCTTTGCTTCCCAAACTTCAGTAGTGGGAAGAAAGGGCAAAACTTTCCTTGCTTGTTCTCCAGTTGAAGGGACAAGAGCTTTAAAGAGGGGAAATGGGATTTTTTAAGCATTACTGTCATTCTCCTTTGATGGGCAGTGACAAATCTCCCATTAGACTCAAACCTGATCCATCTCTGATGTTCTTGGCAAAAGCTTGGAGCTGTGACTTGGAGTTGAGCTCTTGGTTTCAAACTGGAGCCAAAATAAGCAAAATGCCAGATTTGGGGATTTTGTAGTGGAAGTCCAAGCCATGCTTCTGTCTCCCATTGCCAGCCAGCACCCACACCTTGGCACGTGGGTTTTTCATGCCTTTAGAAGCTTTTGTAGGAAAAAAAACAGACTGGGAGAGCTAGGGGCGCTCACCTGGAGAGGAGAAGGCTCCAGGGAGAGCTCAGAGCCCCTGCCAGGGCCTAAAGGGGCTCCAGGAGAGCTGGAGAGGGACTGGGGACAAGGCATGGAGGGACAGGACACAGGGAATGGCTTCCACTGCCAGAGGCGGGGCTGGATGGGATATTGGAAGTAATTCTTGGCTGTGAGGGTGGGCAGGCCCTGGCACAGGGTGCCCAGAGCAGCTGTGGCTGCCCCTGGATCCCTGGCAGTGCCCAAGGCCAGGCTGGATGGGGCTGGGAGCAACTTGGGATAGTAGAAGGTGTCCCTGCCCATGGCAGGGGGTTGGAATAAGAGGATCTTTAAGGTCCCTTCCCAACACAAACCATTCTGGGATTTCGTGAAAAAACAGGATCACAAAGAGTGACCCCTTTGTCACTGCACCCCTTGGGTCACCCAAATCCTTCATCCTGCAGGAATTACATCCCTGGTGCTCCCAGCACATTTGGAGCTGCAGTTAGCAGCTGGGAGGAGCTGCCACCTCCCTCCCTCCCTCCTCCTCCCCAAGCAGGCACCTTGCTCATGGTTAATAATAAATCAGAGGTGCTGCCTTGCCGGGCTCCGTTCTCTGCTGCCAGGAGGCAGAACATGGATTTTTGATGCGCTTAACAGTTAATATGTCTAATGCTGAAAGCTGTTGTAAATTAATTGACCTCTTGGCCCCCTTGTCCTGCTGACTGTTCCCACTAAAGACAGTGTTTGGTTCTTGGCATTCTTGCCCCCTCCTACTTTCCCTTCCTCCACCTCCCAGTAATGCTTCGCTTACTAATCAGGGCAGTCAAAAAAAGGAGCCTCGACTGTGAAATGGTTCAGAGGAGCTGCATGGGCAGGTCAGGATTCCAGGCATCACTGTACCTGAATTCCTGGTGGTCAGAGTATTCTCTTCAAAGCTCTGCTGGCAGCGGGCATGGAACCCTCTGCCTTCCCACAGGGATAATGGGGATGGAGGTGCTGCCAGACTGAAAAGTCCCAGCACAGCACCGAGGACCCTCCGGAGTAGATGGAAAAGTCACCTCCATGCACTGGGTGAGCTGTGGCTCACACCAGGTGGTGGGTCTGGCTTGGAGGAAGGATGAGGGTGGGTTCTCGTCGGGGATTTTTTTGGAAATTACAGAAAAAGATCCCAGAACAGTTTGGGTTGAAAAGAAGCCAAAATCTCATCTCATTCCTGTGGTAATCACATATCTTCCAAACAGAGAGAGACATAGCTGTCCCAGGATTTTCCTGGGAAGCTGTGAGAAAGTTCAGAGAAAGAATTAAAACAATTATTATCTCTCTTTCTGTAACTGTTGTTTATAGATATGATTCTCCCGAGTGTGCTATTCATAGTTCACCAATAGGCGAGAGAAAATTCCTAAAGGCCAATCAGGTCTTAGGTCCACCATTGTTTCTATAAGAACTGTAGATTTCTAAATAAAGTGCCTTTTCATGCCTTCTGATGATGGAGCCTCTGTATCACCTCTGTCTGTCCCTGATACCCCTTTGGTGATACATTCCACCCCCTGCCATGGGCAGGAACACCTTCCACTAGACCAGGTTGCTCCAAGCCCCATCCAACCCAGCCTTGAGGGGATGGTGTATTTTCCTTGCACATTGCTGATCCTGGAAACCCTGATTTAGCTTGGAAAGCAGCTTGGAAAACCACAAATGCTCAGTCCATAGGGCTGGTTCGTGTCCTCCAGTGACTCATGGTGGGAGAGAGCAGCTGCTAAGGAGTGGGAAATGCCACAGGAAATTGTGTAATATTAGAAACTAAGCAGAATGTTTCAGGTTTTTCTAATTCCAAAATGAAACTAAAAAAAAAAAAAAGAACAATCACAAATTCCCAGTGAAAGTAAATTCTGGGAAAAGTAAGGATTGATTTTTGAAGCATTTTCTTCGGAGCTTGCCGAGGCTTTATGTACAAAGTTGTGAAGTGATTTAAAAAAAAAAAAAAGAGCTCCAAAGGCCATGTTCCAGCAGTATCAAAGAGCCTGGAGTCTCCAGCCTTGTTCCATTTTGTATTGTTATTTCTTCAAAACAGATCTTTTGCTAATGTTTCCATTTTACTAGAAACAGAATTCTTGATTTAAAGAACTGGTTTGAAAGCCAAACCTGACCCGCCTCACTGGAAGCGTGACAGGCCCTCAGAGCAAAGCAAGGCTCATTAATGCCATAATATTCTCTTTCTTTTTTGGTGTTTGGGGCTTTTTTCCCCTCTTAGAGGAGTTATCTGGTGAATAGCACTTCGTTCCTGGCTTGGTTTGGGTGTTTTTAGCTTTTATTCCCTTTCTACAGGACAGATGGTATTTAGAGATCAGAGGGTGCCTCCGTTAGACTTTTAGTTTTCCAAAGTCAATTCCCAAAGCCAGCACTGGGGTTTTTGACAGCGGGCCAAGGCACAGGAGAGTGGCAGGGCTGGCTGGCACGGGGTGAATTTGGATTTAGGATGAGTGACATCTCTCTTAATGAAGCCCTTTTTGGAACAAAGCTGGCGAGGAGCAGGATCCGTGATCCATTAGAGGCCGGGGTAGTGGCAGAGCCAAATCTGCCTTGTCACTGGAGACAACATGAAAAAAACGTGTATTATTTATTGTTTACTTTTTGTGCTGCTTTTCTGCACGTCAACGCTTCCCATTGTATGTTTTGGGCTTCAAAACCTGACACCACATTAGAAACCATCTCCAAAGCCCCCAAATAATGCATAAACTATGATTATTCCTTCTGATCCACTTGTGTTTATGTAAATGGCTGGAAAAGCGTTTTTCAGCTTATTTCAGAAGCTTAAGGGATTCATACCAAGCCTATTATTGAAAAATCAGAAAGTGAAAAGCAACTTCTGAGACAAGGAATTAGCAACTCAATGGCAGCGCTGGTGCTGCGGGGTCTGGCTGGACCACGGATGGGAATTCTCTTGGGATTCAAAAATCCACCAGGTTGGTGGGCTTCGAGGGGAGAGGGGACTCAGAGGAGGTTTGGGGTCAATCCAAAGGGATGAGGGGCTGCAGGGGGAGCTGGGGCACAAACCATTGGTGCTGCTGGGGCTGGTGGTCTGGGTTTTGGGGGATGAAGCCCCCAGGGGGACAATCCTGGCTCCGTGTCCTTGCATCCATGGGTGGGAAGGGGCTGGCAGTGCCATCCTTGCTCCATTCAAATCTTTTCTCTCTGTCCCAGGAGAGGTGGGACCAGATGCAGATTCTCTTTGGGCTCCATCCCATTCCAACCAGCCCTGCAGCATCTCATCCCTCCTCTCCTGCTGCTTTTTTTCCCTGGTTTGGTCCCTTTCCCCCTTCCTTATGTTAATTTCCCACCTGAGCACCAAGTACTTTATAAATAGCAAATCTGAAATGAATTTCCTAGCAGCAATCATTATCTCCCTCGACAGCCATTAAACATTCACACAAGCAGAGCAAAATGACAAAGGGGATTGATTTTTACAGTATGTTGGGGGGAGGTAGGAGAAAGGAAATATGTTGACAAGGCTTTTTTTTTCCTTATTTCCCCCCTCTCTCCATTCTCCCCTCCCTTCCACATCCTCTATCTTGTGGAAATCACAATCACCCTTTTGGAGATCAGGTTGGGAGGGGATGGGAGACAGCGAAGTTGGAAATAAATAACAATAAATTAAAAAAAAAAAGGAGAAAAAAAAAGCAGCAAGTTCTTCTTCAAGCAGCAAGCTCTATTCCCTTCCTCTGCAGCCCCTGGAAGCCTCGCTCCGATCCGTTGGCCACGTACAACTGGTAAACATGAAGTGGGTTCCGTGGCCTGGCTGTGGAGATGAATATGTCAGAGCTAATGCCTGTGAAGATGGAGGGGTGGGCTGCAGGGAATGGGGGGGCCCAGTCTGGGAGCCTGCTCAGCAGAATAAATGTGTTGATGCAATCGTTGGGAGCGGGCGAGCCACGGCCGAATGAGGCACTGTAGCTGAAAATTTAACTTTGATTTCAATTTTCATATTTGTCAGCAATAATTAGATTCAAGAAATGTTTTTGCCGCTGTTCTAAAATACTAATAAGTAGGAGCCTTTGTAGTATGGCTAATGGAGTCTTTTTTTTCCTAGTGGGCTAGAAAAATTCCATTAAAGGGAAAAGTCATACTATATTACTGTGCTTCAACATGCAGTGACTTTGCTGCCACAGGAATATCTGTGCTGGGAAACAGCGCCCTTGCTTCCAAGTGCAGGGATGATGCTGGGGAATGGGACTGGCTTCCTGTGGCTGGGATTGGCTGGACAGGGACTAGGCAGGGCCAGAGGGGACCCCCCACATCAAACTGGGCAGGGGGTGATGCTCTGAGGGGCTTTGGGAAGCTTTCGAACTGCTCGTGGGGTGATATTCCAGTGGCTCTCATCCAGCAGGCTTTGGCAAATTGTTTTGGTGCTTCCATTTCCCGTTGGGTTTAAAGTCTTGGATCAATGAGGAATTTCCCCTTGTTGGCTGTGCCAAAGGCAGAAAGGCCCTTCTGCTCCTCCCCAGCCTGCAGGGTGGATTTCCTTGGCGGCACGTGCCGGGTTTTATCCCGGAGAGACGCCGGCAAGGAAAGTGATATTAAATTTGCTGGCGATATGCAGAGCAAATGGGGAAGCTCTAAGTTGTGTCATTCTCAAGTTACTTCAGCCTATTAAGCAAACAAAAGCACTTGTGGAGTGAGAAATGGAAATGGCCAACGTGGCCCGATTAATCCTGGAAGTACAATTCCATTAATAAGCCAGCTTTTAATAGGTGGCTCTTTCCAGGAGCTGCTGGGACGAAGAATTGATGTATTCACTGTAATTGTATTGCAACTAATAGGATCAGAAGAAAATTGTATGGAGAACTTATTCCTTTGCCACCATATTCCAATCAGTTGAAATAATACAGGAGGGCCCAGCATGGTAATGAGACTTAAATCTAAACAGGAATATTTTAAATTTTAGTGTGTGTGGAGGGGGGTTGGCTTGTGCTTTTACTTTCCCATAGAGTGGGCAGAAATAAAACAGCAGTTCAGAGAGGTGCTGGAGGAAATGGGGATCCCAATCCCAGTGGAAATGCTCCATGGTTGGGTGCTGGGGCTGCTGTCTCAGCTGGGTGATGGGATGTGGCTGCTGGTGCAGAGCTGTGCCAGCTCAGCCTCTTTTCTGAATGCTGAGGGGGGTGTCTGGATGCCCAGGGATGGGACTGCCCCTTTGGCATCTCACCCAGAGCCTTTTGTTCCTGTCGTTGGCAGTGAGAGGAGCTTTCCCCCTCTGCAGTCGCTGTGGTTCACTGGCAGAGCTCATTAACGAGCCTGAGGTCCTCCCTCCATTCATCCCCCGTTTATTCCCACCTCCATCTGCAGGCTCTGACGGTTTGCTGATCCTTTCTTCCCAAGGAACTCCTGCAAAAACCCACCTTCTGCTTTAGGGAGAAAATGTACCCTCGTGGCTGCAGCTCTGGGCCCCTGTGGGCTGCAGAGAGGGATTTGGGTTTTAATCCATGAACGTCTCTCCAAGGGATCTTGGAAGAGAAGAACTGTGCAAATCCCAGGCAGGCTGGGTGGCTCAGCATATCCAAGGTGATGCACAGCAGTGCCCCAGGATGCAGATCTCCACAATATCAATGGAACTGTGGAATGATGCACACTAAAGCAAGGGAAATACCAACGTGGGAGCTGCCTGACCCAAAATCTGTGTGGCCTGTGATTTCTGGAGCTGTGGCTCTGCCATGAGAAGTTTGCAATCACTTTTTGTCTGTTCATCACTGGTTCAGGGCTATTTGTTTTTCACTCCTCCTCCCTATTTGTATGCATGCTCTGACCCTGCTTTGGTAACAGGCTAGAGAGTAAATAGAAAGGGGAGGGGAAAAAAAAAGGCAAGGAAAAAAAAAAGCCAAGACACAGTTCAGCTCAAATCCCCAAGGAAACAGATGTGATTGCCTTCCAGAAATGGCTCCAATAAGGCCAGAAAGGAATATTGCTTTTATAGCTTTTGGGATATAAAACATTTAGAAAATGTGATTGACTGGCGGTGCCTAATTTATCATTTATCCATTTCTCTATCCACCCAAACACTGCAGTATCCTAAGACGGACACATTTCCACCCTTTTTTTGGCTTTCTGCCTCCATCCTGTGTGTGACACATGTGCAAACCCATGTTCCCTTGCATGCTGAGCTGTGTGTGCACACACAGGCACGTGTTCCCTCACGCTCCTGGCTCCTTGTCCCTGTGCCTGTGTCATGGATTTATCATCGTTCTGCTAAGCACTCAAACTCCTGTGGCTATTTATAATTAATGCTCAGAAACCTGCCAATCCATTTAATGACACCAGGAGGTCACGGCCTCCCTTATAGCTTCCCATTAATCATCATTAGAACAGTTCTGGGTTTTTTACGTTCTTTTAAAATGTTAATTCACCTTTATAATGCTCCTTTCAGCTCTGACTGTAAAGGGATACTCTGTAGTCACTCCAGACTGTCTTGCAAGTGTGTGCAGGTGAAAGGCGCAGTGGGACAATTGCACTTGATAAAGTCTCTTGGATGTCTCCCGCTGGAATGAATTACACTCACAAACTCTGCCAGATGGGATTTCTCCACTGCCCTCTGCCGCCGGCTCCTCGCAGCGGTGCTGGCACAGCTCCCTCCCTGCTGGCTCCGTCCCATCGAGCCCCTCACCACTTCTCCCTCCTGAACCACAGGATCAGGGAATCCTGGAGTGGCTTGGCTTGCAGGGGACCTTAAAAATTCTGTAGTTCCATGTGGCGCGTGGTTCCCCAGTGGAATGAGCTTATCCATGCTGGCACAGAGCTTGCTAGGGCCACGTCTGCTCTGCCAGGCTGTGCTGGGCACACCTTTGCTGGGCAGGTTTTTTAGATCTGAGGTGGGCTCATGCACAGTTTGGCTTTACGGGTTGTGGTTCTTGGTTTGGGTGGAGCACCCAACTCATCCTTTGTGAAAGTTAACAAAAATCACAAAAATCCCAATTCCCAGAGAGCAGGGCTGCTCCCACTGGTGAGTCCATCTCCTTCCTGCCAGTGCCCTGGGAGCCTCCAGCCCTTTTGGTGTGTCCCAAAGCACCCCCTGTCGTGGTCACAGCAGAGGGCATCAGCAGAGATGTCGAGAGGCAGCTTGGAGGAAGGAAAACTCCGGGTGCAATCTGGTACCTTTGGCAAGCGGCAGTTCCTCTTCAGTAGCCCCCTCCTGGCTTGTGGTCGGAAGCAATCATCCCTCTCCAAAGTCAATCTGTGCTTGCCACCAACGGGAATGCCTCCAAAGCGGTGCAATCCTGATCCAGGTTGGGGTGTGGATCCTTTTGGGAACAGTTCCATGGCCCCATGTGAGCTGTGGGGACTTCTCATAGCTCTGGGTGCCAAAGCTGCCGAGCCTCCCATGATTTCTGCTCTGCGTTCCTCCAAGAGGGGAGAAGACAGCATGGACACCCAGTTCCTTTGGTGGGAAGCCTGGACAGCCCTACGTGTGCTCGAGGAGGGCAAAGATTCATGCTGGCCTCTCTTTCTGGGTGAAATAGGATCACTCCTGCTCCTTTGGAGACTTCTGGTCTGGGTGAGAGCCGAGCCCAGGCCCGTTTCTCTGAGTAAATACGCCAGCAGCATTTGGCTTAATGAACTGTGGCTTTTAATAAATGGCTCTTATCTTGCTGAAGTGCTGCTAAATTGTCAGGATTTAAAATTAGCCTAATAGATTTGTGGGCGATGTTTTATTCACTGGTTAGTTGGAAAGAGATGGAGAGGGGGGAGCGATGGCTCCACCCAGTTCTCCCTGAATTATACACAAGTTATTTATTTGTTTGGGCCGAAGGGGAAATGTTCTGGATTAATGTGCAATGCCTCAGCACCTGACTTAATGAGAATTTAGAGACCTATCCCAAACTGATAGTCTCCCATTAATCACTCGGTGGCCCCTCTGCTTTGCTGTCCCTGGGATATATTTTTCATGGTGGTGGTTGGGTTATGGTACCCACTGCTGCTTGCCAGGAAAAGGGGATGGGGATGGACAAGGAAGTTTTTGGGTGCTGTGGTGGCTTCCAGGACCACTTCTTGCAGCTTTTCTCCATGTTGATGTTGAAGTAGAGCCTGTAGACCTCTGTCTACACCCCACCTACCTGTGCAACTTGAGTTCTTGAGCATAAAGTTGAACTTGCTCAGCTTGTGGTACATCCCATGAACTTCCATGAGCCACTTTGCCTGTATTTCTTTTGGCAATGCTGAGCTGGTTATGATCCTGTTGACAGTTTGGAGACATATGGAGAGTCAAGGCAGTACAGTGTCTTATAATAGAGTAAAATGGGATCTGGTTGGGATGAAAGATGCCAGGGAAATGTCAATCACTATCATTATCCTAACAAACTGCTGTACCTGCAGAGATAATAATAATATTTAGCAATTATATAGCACCTAACAAGCTCAAACAGCACAGACTGCAGCTAATTAAATCTCCCAAGACTTCCTTTGGATGGGTGATTTCCTTAGAGCATGGACCAGCTTCTCAGAGTATTTTGTGAGAAGCTAAAGGCACTTCTTCTCCATTTCACAGGTAGGGAAAGATGATCCTGGAAATCCTTGCAGTGAGTGTGGTGAGGGCAGTCCTGGCACTGGGCTGGGCTGTTTGCACCATTAGGAGGTGTTGGGTGGGCTTGACTTGATCACCCTGGTGGCCAAAGGTGTTTGGATGCATGGATGTGCTTTCCCTTGTCCTTTCTGGAATCGGGGAGAGTTTGGGTGCTGGACACCCAAAGGAGGACCCCACCAGCACCCCTTGGTGAAGTAGTGGTGATGGTACAGATGGTTTTCAGTCAGAGGGTGTTTTCTCCTGTATCTGTCTGCTTTGCTGTGCTGCTGCTCTTTCCCTCTTGGTTCATCATTCCCCATCCCATCTTGACCAAGCTGCATCCTCAGAAACCCTTCTGGAGGGTGACACACCAACCAGCATCCCTGGTTTGGCTGGGTCATCCAAGATCACAATGACGGAAAGAAAGACTTGGAACATTTCCTCATTTGTGGTGCTCTCACTTTGCCCTTCCTGGAAAGCAGCAGGTGAATCCACTGGTGGCTGCCTGGATCCGGCCAGGCCCCCTGACCCCTGCCCAGCTGTGTGTTCCTCCAGCCCAGGGAGCCTCTGGTGTCCCTGTGACTTTGTGAAGGTCGGCATCAGTGTCTGAAGTGGTAGCAACACGTGATGCGCAGTGTCAGCCATAAAGGAAATGTTGTATATAAAAGATAAGTTTTTTTTCTTTTCTTGTGGCAGAGGAACAAGGCGCCGGGTTCATTTAGCATTCATAAAGTCTTGCTTTGGAAACGCCTTTAAGTACTGCTGAGGGAGACTTGAAGGAGCATGTTTGAGAGTCAAATGCACATCTCCTTGGGCTCTCCTTTCATCTGCTTTAAAAAACACAATCTTTTTTTTAATCTTTTTTTTCCCCCTCTGTAAAAATACTAATCTTCTCCAACAGCAGCAGACACCCAGGGTGCAGGCGCTCGGCAATTAGTTCAGTGAACAGAATAAGTGAGGAGCAGAGGGAAGGGGGGACTCAGCCAAGGACCAGAGGATGTGAAATCCTGCCTGCTAATTAGGAGGCAGCACAGGATGGGGCCTGGTTAATTCAGGTGCTGAGTCACAACACCCGTGTGTGGTGTCCACTCGGGTGGCAACGTGGCCCTCTGCCATCCTCTGGGCTGAGAGGAAGGCCCACCAGGGAATTTGGGTCTTGGGCTGGGGAAGAGTCCAAGGGGATGAGGTGAGGATGAGTTTGGCTTGATTTATGACCTGGCAGGAGAAGTCCCAACTCCAAGCAGGTCACGAGTAGCTGTTGGGAGAAACATGTGGAGGTTTTGGCGTGATTCCTCCTTGGACTCTTGGCCGACACGTGGAGTGGAGTGTCCGTCCTCCAGAGGCTGGGCTTTCCCTCACAGAGAGTCATCTTCTTGGAGGTTGTGTCAGCATGGAAATTCAGTGCACGATTCCTGTTCCCCTCGCAGAAGCTGAGGCAGAAGGAAAGAGGCAAAAGCAACAAGGGTTGTCATCATCCAGACTTCTTCAGCTTGTGAAGAGCCAACTTCTTGGGAAGTGTCAGATGGGCAGAAGTTCAGCTCAGCCCCTTCTTTTGGCTGAAACTTTTCCTGTCCTTGAAATCTCTCTTCTTCGCTCTTCACTTGAGAGAAGGGAATTTACTGTGAAGAAATATGTTGTCTTGTGGCTTTTTATGAAAACAGCACATGTCACTGCCCCTGTTTCCTGGAGCCAAAGGATATGGCTGGATTTCAAAAAGAAAAGGACTGGATGATTTCATTATTGCTAACAACTGTTCCCACCAAGATAAGGGCAGTCTAATCACATTCCCTGTGAAGAAGTACCAAGGGAACCAAAAGGGAACGTTTCCATTTGATCTTCCACGTTGTCTTCTGTGTTTTGGTCCTCTTCGGTGCTGTGCAGTGCCAGGAGCAGGCTGTGAGGCTGAGGGGATTTGGGGGGAGTCAAGGCAGCAGTTCATGGTGCAGTGTCCTGGTTATCAGGGGTGTCCCAGGCTGGAGATGCTCTGCCAGCAGCTGCCTCCACATGAGGATTTATTTCAGTGACCGCCTGCAGTCAGGGCTTGAATTCCACATCCCAAACTCTTTGAGCGAAGCCTGAGCTGATGAAGGAGGCTGAGCATCGAGCAGAGAGGGAGTTTTCAGCTTTTTATTTTTGATTTGCAAGTTGCCCAGAAGAAAAGTGCCACCTCCTTCAGAAAAAAAAAAAAAAAAAAATCAGCGCTTGTGGCTAATGAATTTGCTTTTCTTAATTATGTTTCGCAGATTCCCGATGTAGATTCCCCTGAGAACTGATCCATAGCTGAAAACCCCCTCTGCAGTGAGTGTGCTCCATCTTTAACTGCCAGGAGGTGATGCTGACCGTGGTGCAACCCGGGTGGAGGGGGAGGGCAGAGCCAGGAGGTGGAGGGGATCAGTTTTTGGCTGTGCCCTCCACTCCACTGCCTGCACGGAGTGAGCTGCCACGTGTCCCCACTGCAACAATCCCTGTGGTAGGGAAGGAACTCTCAAGGCTTTGATTTGCCTCGTGGCAAGAGATAACATTATCATCTCGTCCTTTAATGATCTGAGGACATGGAGGATTTTTCACATCAATTTCTCTGTCTCGGTAGCTCTGATTCTGCCACGGGTGGGTAGTGCACAATCAGTGCAGGCGGAGGGGATGCAGTAACTCAGTTTTCCCCCTCATCCTCGCATTGTTTGCATGCCCTTGGCTCCTCAGGAGCTTGGTGCAGGCACTAATTGATCCATCCCGTTGGCACAGCCAGCAAGGAGTTGTCATTTGGTGAGCAAAGTGGGGTTCTCTCTTCTGGAGCACAGGGTCACCGCTTCAGGTCCCAGCAGCGACCACCCAAAGAGAAAAGATGACTTATAATTACATTCATAATTGAAAGTGATTAATGGTAGCAAAAGAACTTCGAGCGATTTCTTGTAATTAAATACTAATTTTAGTTCCTTTGCAGTGCCGAGCACCATGTTTGCTTTACTGGGGATATTTATGGCTGTGCCTTAGCACAGTTTAATACCTTAAAAATACATGTTCAGTCATTAACAATTTTTTGGTGACTGGGTAAACAAGTAAACATCAATTAATTTGTTTACTTTGTGTCTGTAATTAGTTTTTATTATTTCAGATTTTGTAGGATTTTTATTCTGGACGATTTGTGGCTTTGAGTAGAAGAGTGGAACCCTTGATCAGTCCCATACCAGGAGAGTCCTGCCCTGTGCTCTGGGCTGCTCTGGCTGCCAAAAATCCCCCAAAGAATTATGAGAAGTAGGCAGGATCACATCTGGAATGGTTTAGGCCCAGAGGACACCACGGCCAAATGTCAAACCTGCTGGCTCAGAGGTTTTGGAGCAGGGAAAGGAGCTGTCTGCCCACAGCAGATGCTCACTGGCTGTTGCTTGGTCTTGAAGAACAGAAGTGTCACAAAATCAGCTGTTTCTGCCAGGTTTTGGCTGTCTGTAAGTGACACCTTTCAAACTCAGCTGCTGCTCATGATGCTGCATGTCAGTGGTTGCTCAGGGCTGCTCTCCTTCTCCCCTTGCTCCAGCTGCCAACACCATCTCCTCCCCTCCCTTCTTTGGAGGCAGCTTTTACCCTGGATCCAGACTGGACCTAGCCTTGACTAGATTTTGGGATACATTTTCAGAATTCAGTATTTAATCCCTAGTACTATCATTGTATTGATTTGATTTTGGATTTTGACCTGTCAAACAGGGCTGGTTTGGGTTTTGGCTGTGAACAGGAAGCTGGCTTGGGTGGCTGTACCTGGATACAAGCATTGGAGGGGTCACCAAATTGGGCAGAATTCCCATCCTAGGGAGTGTGGGCTGTGTCAGACACCTTCCCATGTCACAGTGGTCCGCTCTGACTGGAAGTATCTTTAAGCCTGGGTTTATTCATGGCCCATAGCAGCTCTTTTTCAAGCACTACGGGATGAGTGTTACGCCCAGGCGTGCCCCTGTCCTTCCTGCACCTTGACAAAGTTGTTTTGAGAATCTGTTTCCCAAAAACTTGGTCCTGCTCTCATAGCAACACACTGCGCCGGAAAGCTCTTGATGGAAATCATGTCTCTTCCTCACCAGTTCCCTGATTCCTTGCTAATGCTTTTCATTCCCTCTTGCTGCTTGAGAGAGCTGATCGTCTGATTAAATTAAGACAGACACAAAAGCAGCTGGCCTGCCAAAGACTTGGATTTTATTAAAAATAATATTGTTTACAGAGTTCTCTCCCTTTATGGCGCATATAAAACAGTGTGTTCCACCCGAGCAGCCGGCAGACTCGCTGCAATTTACCCAGGAAAAGATGGAAAGACATTAAACCCTGTCTTGATGGGGAGCAGGGAGGGCATGGAGGAGACAGAGGTTGGGGATAAGAGACAGAGTGTAGCTGTGGCAGCAAATGAGAGGGAAGGAAATGTAAGGGAAATCAGAAGAGAAAAGGAAGGATGGTTCTCTGATCCCCACCTCCCCTTCTCCCCTTGCATACCTGCACTGAAATGAAGCTTTCAGCAAGGAGAGAGATCATGGAAAAGAGGAGATAAACTAGGGCAGAGAGCTTCAGCTGGGGACACAGCCTCCACTGGAGCGGGAGGAGAGCTGCTTGCCCTCCTTGCAATATTCAGGAGCCCTTCCCAGGCTCTCTGTGCAGGTGGAAAGGTCTGCTCTCAGCTCATCTGAGGTCTTGCAGATGCTTTGCAAGTCCTCGGGCTGGGGCTAGGTCAGGGCTGGAAGTGCTGGCTCCTGCCCACCCAAGTGCCTCACCAAAGAGCTCTTGTGCTGTGTAAATCAATTTATTTGTGCTTTATTCGCACTTCAAGGGCAAAGGAGGGTGTGTAGGGAACAGCACAGCAATGGGTCATGGCATGAGGGGCTGGCAGTGAAGCAAGGAGGGACAGGGAAGTTTTCCCAAGGTCACAGAGGCAGCTTGAGGTAAGACCCAAATTTCAAGCAGGGTCCTCACCTCCAGCAACCCTTGTGTTGGCTAAAAGGGGTTGTGCCTCGCTTTGGGAAGGCAGGTATGAGCCCTGCTGATGCCCTGCTGCAGGAGTGCCCTGGCTCTGCTTGGCTTTCTCTCTTCTTCCTGTGTCTTCTCTTTGTTTGTTTGATTTGGTTCCAAATAATTAATTGTAAACAGCCATGGCTAATGGTTTGAATGGAGGGTGGATGGGTGCTTTAATTAACTCGTGAAAGGATTATACACTTTGTTTTCAGTCTCCCTGACCCCAGCTGAAGTGACAAGGCTTGAGCACCCCATGTTTTGAGGGAGCTGAGCACCCCGTGAACATGGCATGTGCTGGGTGGGGGGATCAGCTTGGAAAAGCCACCCAGACTGTGCTGGGAAGATTTTGGGATCCTGATTGTGCTTATCATGGAGTCATAGAATATCCTGAGCTGGAAGGGATCTACAGGGGCATGGGGGTTATGCCTTTCCCCTGCACGGGTGGAGCTCCAGGTCCCTTGGGAGAAAGGTGTCCCACCCTCTTTCCCTGGAGCACTGAGCTCCACCCTAGCACAGTGAGCACCTTCTGACACTGGTCATGTGCTGGTTTTGATACCATAAAAGGGTTTGGTGGTGTGAGGGAGGTGTCCTTTGAGTAGTTTACAGAGAATTTAGAGATTTAATAAACCTGAACCACGTTTTGGACTGATACATGTGGGATTTGGGTTGAGCATGAGCCACCTGTCCCTTCTTTGCAAGATGGTTACTGTACAAGCTTCCAAGAAGAGATACCTTCTATTTCCCAACCTTTCCAGACAAATTCCAGCCAATTAATCTGGTTGGGAATAAGCTCAGCAGGGCAGTCTTGGGCAGGAGGATTTCTGCAAAGCCAAGTGCTCAGGAGACTGTGAGACAGAAGGAGGTCTCGGAGGAGGTGGCCCTGGGTCATCCCTTGCTGGCCTCCAGGCACATGGAAGCTTGGTGGGTGTCAAACCCTTTCTTGATCCCTCAGTCTGAAGGCAGTGAGAGGTTTGGAGTTGCAGCAGCAGGTGCTTCAGCCTCTGCAGCCCAACACGTCGCTGTCTCAGAAGTTTTTGCATCCAGAATTGCTGAGAAAATCTTTGAAGGAAAAGGCTGAGCCCTCACCATCCTCCCCACTGGTCCACACACCTTCCCCCAGCCCATTCCTAAAGCTGACTCCTCCCAGTGGCTACTCCATGTTTTGGGATAAAAATGCCTCCTTCCTGGCTGTTTTAATGTTTTAATGTTAAAAAAACTCCCAAGACCCAACTCCAGGAGGATTAGTAAAGGAGCAAGCTCCTGTGCAGCTCCTTCACTGCACAGTTGAGGAGGTTGGGATGGGGTTGGGTCAAGTAACTCCCTGAACGAGTCAAAAGTGCTTTGAACATCCAGGAGAGGCACAAGGTTGTTGCCTACATCATGCTACTGAGTCACCGGGCAATTTCCTGTCCCTCCCAGTGCAGAACACTCCAGGTGGGAGCTTCAGCATCTCTGCTTAAAACAAGCCTGATTGGGCTTGTTCTCTCATGGAAAATGCATGAGAAAAACTGCATTTCCATGCGTTTTTTTTTTGATCAAAAGTCACTTTTACTCTAAACAAGGCTTTTTTGGCCTTTTTTCAGTGGTGATATGTTCCTCTAGAACCCTCCCCACTTATCAGTCCCCCAGTGAGCCACTTGGTTTGATTGCTAATCTGCTTTATTATGTTTTTAAATGCACTTTAACAGTTCCATTTTAGTGGCTTTTTTTATTTTTGAGGCCAAACTCCAGCTTCTGAAGTGCCTAGCTCTCTTTTACTTCAACGGCAGCCTTCCCCGTTTATCCCAAGGCATAACATGGTCCTCACACCGTTTGAAATTAGATGCAGTGATTAGAGCATCTCTCAGCCGCCGCTCTGCACCTCAAAGGACAGCTCGGAGAAGAGGCTGGAAGTTGGAGCTGGGGGTATTCATGCACTCAGAATGTGATTTTTTGGGACTTTGCACTTGTTGTAGCACTCTACTAGTGACCTGGAAATGGATGTCTGCTGCTAGGTGGTGAACTGGAAGTGGCGGTGGTGGCAGGAGGTCACTGATGGCCATGTGAGGATGTCTCTGATCCGTATCTATGATGGATGATTCTATCTGTGCTTTTGCCCTGTGTTTTTTATAAGGAAGGATGTAAGTAAGAGTGGTGAAATACAGAGCAAATGGCTAAAAATTGCTGAGAGTGCTTCTGGCTCAGCCAAGGAGATGCTCCAAGGGCTGGAGCCCCTCTGCTCTGGCGCCAGGCTGGGAGAGCTGGGGGTGCTCACCTGGAGAGGAGAAGGCTCCAGAGAGAGCTCAGAGCCCCTTGCAGGGCCTAAGGGGGCTCCAGGAGAGCTGGAGAGGGACTGGGGACAAGGCATGGAGGGACAGGACATAGGGAATGGCTCCCACTGCCAGAGGGCAGGGATGGATGGGATATTGGGCAGGAATTGTTCCCTGTGAGGGTGGGCAGGCCCTGGCACAGGGTGCCCAGAGCAGCTGTGGCTGCCCCTGGATCCCTGGCAGTGCCCAAGGCCAGGCTGGATGGGGCTTGGAGCAACCTGGGATAGTGGAAGGTGTCCTTGCCCATGGCAGGGGGTGGGATGAGATAAACTTTAAATTTCCTTTCATCTCAAACCCTTGCAGGATTCCTTCCTGACTCTGTTCAGCACCGTTGGTTCTTGGAGCCGGCAGCGCGGTCTCTCTGCCGCGTGTCTCCGAGGTGCTCAGCGCCCGCTGCCGTGGGGTGCAGCCCCTGCTGTCTGCCAGTCAGGAATGTGTGTCTGGAGTGCTGTCTGCAGCCTCGTTAGGTGGCTGCTCTGCCTGGAACCGCTCCTTGGAGAACCCTCCCTTGATTTCACAAGAGTTAAACATTTTGTTAGGGAGTTCGCTCAGTGGCTCTGAGGAGTTTTTAAATTTCTTTCACCTCTGTGTTTTTCCTGGGGAATTTGTGCATGCCACAGGGAGGCATGGTGGAGAGGACAGATGTTGCAGATGTGGATTTGAGCTGATGCTGACGGTACCTGGAGGTGCAGGATCCACCTGGGGCTTGGCAGAGGAGCAGTCACAAGTTCTGGCAGTACTATGTTTTGCCCTTAGAAATACTTTTCTCTTCTAAATGCTTTCTCACGAGGGTGAAACTTTAATGTCAGTGGTTCAGACAAGGAAACTGTGCCCTCCAGCAGAAGGAGATGTGATTCCCAGGTCTGGATGGCTTCAGGAGCCACCAATCCCACTCAGCTTGGGTGAAAGGGACTTGTGTGGGAGGTAGAGTCCTGCTTGGGGTCTAACCTGAGAGCAAAGGGTGTGATCTAAGCTTGGAGAGAGCACATCATGATAACCTTTCAGCCTTCAAATCTTTGCAAAAGCGTGAAGGTCCATGTGCCCTCTGAGGTGCAGCCTTGAAATGAGGGCGATATATGGAAACACATTGGGTAGCTCTGTTTAATCCAGGCCAGCTGCCACCTTGCTCTTAATGATGAGCCCTTGCTGTCCCTCCAGGTAGGAGTGATATTTGTCTGAATTGGTTTAGCTTCTAACGATGGCCAGAAAACCTGTTCTGATTGAGTTGCCTCAGGAAACGTTCAGTGCTTCTGTCAGTCACTGTCTGAGGCTTAGTTGTCATTTTGGGCTGTGCTTTTTCAATCCTCCCCTTGTCAGAACCCTTGAGCGGTGCAAGAGAGGGCCTGGGATGGATGGAATTATTCCCTAGTTAAAGCCAATGCTCTTACACAAACAGTGGTGTGTCCAAATACCACAAAAAGTGGGACAAGAGCTGGGGGAGAGTGGAGGGGAGAGGCGATGATTGTTCTATCCACTGAAGCAGGTTGTCCCTGGAAATGGAACATGAATAAGTAATCTGGATAAATAATGGAGCTGTCTGAACTGTAACAATAAAGAATAAAAGTGCTGAGTGTGTCTTGCTGTGATTTGTGGGGTCACGCTGTCTGAGACAGTGGAGCCCTTGCTCCCACTGGTGAGTGGGAGCAGATGGATCTCCTGGATGCCACAGAAAGGACTTCTACTTGCCACTGTCTGTGGTCCAGATTTTATGCTGCTGCAACAGTTTTGTGGACCCTGAGAGGTTCCTATGTCAGTCTGGTGATAAATGACCTTTTTGGAATTAGGACTGGGTGGATCCTGGCTGATTTCACCCTCCACTGGAGCTGGGCACATGTGGGACCTGCTTCATGGGCAACTGAGCTGGCCTCTGGTGATAGAGCCCTTCTGCAGGGGCTTTGTGAGCCTCAAAGTTATTCCAAGTTTCCAAACAAAACCCCTGTTGCAAATTAGTGGTTTTTTCTTCTGTCTCTTTGAAGAGATGCGCAAATATTCCCCTGCTTTGTATGATATTTATGTAAGGGAAGAGAGTTGTCAATTCTTACTCCATCTTCTCTTTTAGTGACAAAGCAAAGCCTGGTGCCTTTCATCTTTCTCTGGAGTTGGCTGCATCTCTCACCCGTTTCATTGCTATTCCATGGATTCACCCCAGCTCGTCCCGGCTGGGACGTGCAATCAATTGCTCCACATCGATTAGAGATGTGTGTCTTGCACTGTGGCAAATGCACTTTAGATTGATCTCAGAAGAAAGGGAACCTCCAGCTGCAGGCTCAGGGCAGCCAGATGTGCTGGGAAAGAAGACAGAGTGTCAGCATGGGTCAGTGGGGAGGTGATAACGTGTTAAGTTGCAGTGACTTGACCTTTGCCTTTCTGAGAGCCTGGTATGCAGGTCGGGCTGAAGTTCTGCAGCTGAGCCCTTGCATTAAACCAAGTGGAGCAAAACGATTTTCCTTTGTCCTTTTTACAGCACTTCTGTTAAGATTTGCAATCTTCTGCAGCCTGGTTGAATCCTCCATAATTTGTGGGCAGCTCAAACACGCCAGTTCCTTAGGTTTTTCCTATCCTTTTTATCCATGTGTTCAATGTTTTCCGAGTGTATCACTATTGTATTTGCAGGGTGCCTGACGGAAGAAGGAATGATGAATCTGACTCCATGTTCTCAGAAGGCTAATTTATTATTTTATGATACTATATTTTATTAAAGAATACTAAACTATACTATACTAAAGAATACAGAAAGGATACTTACAGAAGGCTAAAAAGATAATAATGAAAACTTGTGACTCTCTCCAGAGTCCTGACACAGCTTGGCCCTGATTGGCCAATGAGTGAAAACAACACACCAGAAACCAATGAAACAATCGCCTGTTGGTAAACAATCTCCAACCACATTCCAAAGCAGCAAAACACAGTGATAAGTAAATGAGATAACACTTGTTTTCTTTTTTCTCTGAGGCTTCTCAGCTTTCCAGGAAAAAAATCCTGGGCAAAGGGATTTTTCAGAAAATGTGAATGCGACATATCACATCACAGTTTTCCATCTTGGATTTCCTATTGCTTGTTTCTAGAGGAGATTTGAGATTCTGGCCCTACCCTCAGAACCCTTCCAGCCCCTTTCCTCCTGGCTGGGCATCATCTACAAATTTAAATCAGCGCTCTCCCGGCTCCTTAACGCAAGCAGTTAAATGTAAATGTTGGAGACAGCAGGGCTGGACAGACCCCAGAGGAATCCTGCTGTAGGTTGGCCTCCTGGCATGGTTGTAAATAATAGATAAGCACTCTTTGAGAGCGCTTTGTCAACAGGCTGTTATCCCTCCTCCCCTCTGCCCCCAGCCTCAGCGATTACATCCACTCCGTGCTTCCTCAACTTTCCTCGGAGGTGCCGCGTGGAACTGGCATCAGGAGCCTTATTAAAGTCAAGGTATATCATGTCTACAGCTTTCCTCTTATCCACCATGTCTAGTTATCCTGTCAAGGCGAAAATTAGGTTGGTTTGACATGATCTGTTCTTGACAAACTCATGTTGGTGGTGGATATGGGGTTTTTTTCTCACTTTATTAAATTCCCGGGCCTTACAAGCTATGATAGTTTCATCGTTTGTTTTAGTATCTTCCCAGTGATTGAAGCTGAGCTGATTGCCTACAGCTCCTGGGTTTTTTTACTTAAAGATATGAAGATTTCTTGCCCTTGCTGCTGGCCTCCACGAGCTCCCAAAGAGCAGCGCTGATGGCTCAGCGACGTTTCTGCCCGATTTTTCATCACTCTCCATAGACTTTCCTCAATCTCTGCCAGTTTGATTTTTTTTTTAACCCATCTTCTCCCCTGCTCCACTCTGAAAGCCATTTCCCTGTTAACATGAATTTGGAGCTGTCTGCTGACCACACACCTGCCTTTATATGGATACAACCAAACACAGCTCCGAGGAGCTCTGCCACGTGCTTTCCTTCACTGCTTGGTGACGGACCCAACATTCCTTTTCCTTCTCATCTGAGCAAATCCAAGAGCCTTTTTATTCTCCTCTCATATTTCTTGCTAATTAAAACTTGTTTTGCATGTAAGTGCTGCTGAATTTATCCCTCTATGCCATTGTGGCTCTGTTATACCCATCCTTAATTATTAGCCCTTGTTTTCATACTTTTTCATGATTCCTTTTTTATTCCCAGGTCATTGAATGACTCGGAATTCAGCCACAGCAGCCTCTTCCTAGGATTCCTACCTTCCCTTTGCACGGGTATAGCCTGCTATTGTCTGTGTAATAAAGTCTCTTTCAGTAACTGCCAGCTCTCCCCTTCTTTGTGATTATTTTCCCAGGAGAACCCATCTACCAGCTTCCTGAATTTTTTGAAATCTGGCTTTTGAAGTCCATTACCCATATTCCACAGCTTTCCATCTGCTTCAGAACTCGATCGTTTCATCACCACTCTCACCCAAAATTACTTTCCTCCTTAAAGGCTGAAGTCCCTGTTTCCTAGGCAGGAAACCTCAGGCTTTTCCCTGTGCCTTCCCAAACAATTCCCTTGGAGAGGGATAGACTGTCCTGCCAGACACTGCTCTGTCTGTCCTTCTGGCTCTGTCCCTTGGTTGAAGAAGGGCTTGCCAGGGATGTTACCCCATTCCCTCACCTTTCAGCCTCTTCATGCTCTCCATATATCATGCTTGCACATTTTGGGCAGGGTGGGGGATGTTTGCTGGTTGTGTCCTGCTCCAGATGAAGATTTTGGGTGGTTTGCTGCCATCCTGGCCAGCTCTCTGCTTGTCCAAACCACAAGGGACATCTGTGCCCAGCTCCGTGGATGTCACCATTGAGTCAGGAATGGATAAGTGACAGGAGCTCTAGGTCAGAAGGTAAGAGGCTAGAGACCCTGAGTTTATTAAAACCCCTTCTTTTATACACTGTTCTGATACAGGAGGCCTGACTGGTCATTTAATCAACACATTTCACATGATTGCCTAATTAAGAAGACACACTTTGGTAAAACATCTTATGAGAAAAAAACTTGTTCAAAACACCACCTGCTGACAGTTTACTATTTGTTTACCATTCTTTCTGTCTGCCTCCCTAAAACTTCCCAGACCAATCCATGGGAAAGTTTACCTAGATTTCTCTCTCTCTGACCAGACTGTACCTCCACATGTGTAGGAAGGACTGGCTTCCTTTTCCAAGCCTCCTGCATCAATGCCCCAGGAGCACAAGGGTTTGGTGGCCATGACAGCCCCCAGGGGCAGTGACAGCACCTGGACATGCTGCTTGTCACTGAACCAGGCAAAAACATCTTACACCTGACTCTGAACTTTAAGGCAGTGGATTTGGGTGAAGTGATTCCCATCCTCCCTAACAAAGATGTGTAGGGCTGGCTGTCCAAGACCTTTAAATGTCAATAAGGAATTCTGCACAGCACACAAATCTTGGTGGGGAGCTGACAGGGACTGCAGTGCAGGGTGAGCTCTCTGGCTCCAGAGCTACAGGTCTGTCTGGGAGCAGAGAGCAGAGCTGGGGAGGAGCTGCAGTCATAAGCCAAGGGCTCTCAGCAGGGAGTGCTGGTGGTCACTGGAGCAGATCCATCTGCTTCAGTGAAGTAGAGGAGGTTTAGATTGGATATTGGGCAGGAATTGTTCCCTGTGAGGGTGGGCAGGCCCTGGCACAGGGTGCCCAGAGCAGCTGTGGCTGCCCCTGGATCCCTGGCAGTGTCCAAGGCCAGGCTGGATGGGGCTGGGAGCAGCCTGGGACAGTGGAAGGTGTCCCTGCCCATGGCAGGGGGTGGAATGAGATGAGCTAAAAGGTCCCTCCCAACCCGAACCAGTCAGGGATTCAATGATTGAGTGGTTTCAGCATGTGGGAGTCTCCTTTCCCATGGGATTTGTGGTAGCTTTTTTAAAGCAGCAAGGCCAGGCTGTGGCAGCTCAGGGGTGGCTCCTACAGGGCTTGGATGCAAACGTGGAGATGTTGCAGAGTGGCTGGATGGCATCAAGAGACTCTCAGTGAAGTCTGAGACTGCAACAACAGGCCCAGTCTGAAATAACTCAGGCAAACAATCCTATTCCCTTGGATTCTAGTGAGAATAAGGGATTTGCCCCTCCAGCTGTGCCTGAGAAACGACAAGTGTGTGTTGCTTTGCTTGTGCTGGCACCAGCCAAGGTGAAGTTAAACCCTGGCTGCCTCATGTGTTGGATTGGTGTTAAACACAGGGATTTGGGGGCTGAACCTCCCCCCAGCTGCTCTCTGGAGCATGGGAGGCTGAGCAGACACTCACAGAGGATGCAGTTTGGCATTCCCGTGGCAGTGGTGCAACAGGAGCTGGTGGCAGCCGGGCTGTGGGTGCCACAGCGATGTCCCCACGTGGTGACACCTTGGCAGGGAGCACACGGGCTCGCTGACAGACGCCTTCCCAAAACAGGCTGTTGTGTCCTCAGGGATGTGTCACCAGCGCCCAGCTGTGACAGCTGATGTGCTGCTGCAGGGGGGCACAAACATACAGCTTTGATAGAAAATACGTCACCCACGAGCTCAGGCAGAGGTGCTGTGGGGTGGGCTGGCCGTGCCTGGGTCCCACCGAGCTCCCCAGGACCCCTCCCCTCTGTCAGAGAGTTGCAGTGCCTCTCACTAGCCCAGGAGCACATTAAATTTGATGGATGTCCAGAAATTATCATATCTGGGAAACACTCATTAATCTCTGTCTGCCTCGCTGGGTTTTATTGTCTCCCCTTCCTGCGAGCCCCACTCTGCCCTGATCCTTTCTCTCAATTCATGTCAGCTTCTTTCCACCCAAGTTTTGCCTCCCACCCCTTTTGGCCCTGCTGCATCTCTGCACCCAGGGCAGAGTCTGTGATCCAGAGCCCATCGACTGCAAACCGAGAGGCAGGGGTGGAGCTTTTGAAACACACCTGGATTTTATCAGAGGTTATTTTCATGGCTTTGCAGGGCTGTGGGAGCAGAGGGGGAGATGGCTGCTGGCCTGGGCTGGTCTAGCCTGATGCCTGGTGTTACCTGCTGGCTTGGTAAGGGAATGCTCCTCCACACCTCCAGATGTGCTTCACTGATGGCACCCTGTCCCCACACCACAGGGTGGATCTGCTGTCCACCCCTATATCCATGCCTGGAATAAGCCTGGATTTCTTGGTATCCCACCATAAAACGGTTTGGGTTGGAAGGAACCTCAAATCTTATTTTGTTCCACCCTCTGCCATGGGCAGGGACACCTTCCACTATCCCAGGCTGCTCCAAGTGCTGTCCAGCCTGGCCTTGGACACTCCCACACATCTCAGTGGTCCTTTGCAATGGTTTGTTTCAGGTATTTCTGTGTTTATTCTGGCAATCCATGCAAGACAGCAGCATGTACTGCACAGGGTTGCGGTGGTCTGTAAGGAAAGGTTCTGGCTCTCTGAGGAATATCTTTGGATGAAAAGTCCTAAAGATTCAAGCTCCATCCATGGAGTCATACTGGTGGAGCAGTGGGGACGGGCAGCTCTGAGTCCCATCCTACCTTACCTTGTCTCTTTCCAAGGATGAAGCATTTACCATCTCTCTGGGAAACCTGTGCCAGTGTTTTACCACCACAAAACACTTTTTCCTAGTATCATCTGTACTGTGAATTTTCCCTGCTCCAGTGGGCAGCCTGGTGAAGGAGGGAAGGTTACCCTTGCACAGGGGCTCCTGCTGGTTTGCAACATCCTTTCCCTGGAAGTTTTCTGTCTGCTAAACATGACAATTTGTTGAAGTTGAGTGAAATAAACTTCTTAATGATGAAACTAATTTTTCAGGCTGGTGCCACTGTTTCCCTCTGCAGTGCGGGCCCTTTCTGCTGGCACCACACATTCTGGCACAGTTGGGAATAGCTCAGCCCCATCAGCAGGGCTGTAATTTGGCACCAAACCTCTTTCCACACAAAGATTTTTTTGTTTAATAAAGCATAAGACTTAGCAGTTTGCTCTTGCTCGTAGGTTTTGAAATACGCATTTAATTTCAGCTTAATGAGGAAATTATTGTGTATAAAATTAAATGCTTTGTCATGGCTCTCCAGGACGGGGCTGCTTCAGGATGAGAGCTGTTGGGACAAGTGATGCTGGGAGATCTTGGGGATGGGGGATGCTGAGGGGAGAGACCTGGAATGATGAGGATAGACCTGCAAGGCAGCAGGGAAAGATCACTGAATCATGGAATAGTTTAGGTTGGAAAAATCCTTTAAGACCACACAAGGAGTCCAACCACTCCCCCAGCACTGCCAAGCCCACAACCAAACATGTCCCCAAGTGCCACATCCATACATGTCTTCAATCCCCTCTCCAAGGATGGTGACTCCACCACTTCCCTGGGCAGCCTGCTCCAGGGCTTGACATCCCTTGCCATAAAGAAATTTTTCCTAATATCAAGCCTAAATCTCCTCTGGAGCAACCTCAGGCTGTTTCCTCTTGTCCTTGTGGTGAAACCCTAGGATGGGAATGGCTGCTGCAAAGGAGAGCAAAGAGCTGCATAGAGGAATGACTTAAATTTTCCAAGTATTTTTATTTATAGGGAAGTTTTCTTGCATGAGCCTCACCAACTTGTGTAGAGCGATTTCATGGCACTGGTCTCCCAAAGCTGTACAATCTGGGGGTGGCAGAGGAGGAGGTCTGGGCACAGCAGAGATGCTCTGATAGTTCTTGGCAGAGGTGCAGAGCTGGGATAGGGACTGCAGGCACTGTATGTAGTGGAAAATAAATGCCTGTTTTCAGGTCTGCATGGGAGGAATAAAAGGATTTGGAGATCTTTAACTGCAGGTGAGCGACAGCCAGGTGTGTTCCCTTGTGCCTTGACTTGGAGCACAGCACAGCTATGGCAAGGCAAGGAGTTCAGAGAATCCCAACTGGTTTATGCTGGGAGGGACCTCAGAGCCCCTCTCATTTCCCTCCCTGCCATGGGCAGAGACATTTTCCACTATCCCAGGTTTCTCCAAGCCCTGTCCAACCTGACTTGGAGGACTTGCAGTGCCTGTTTGCGATGGATTATTTCAGGTGTTTAAGTATTTCGATAATTCAGCCAGTACAGCAACACGTGCAGGGTTGCAGTGTTCTGTAAGGAAAGGCTCTGGCTCGCTGAGGATGAAAGGTCCCAAAGATCCAAGCCCCATCCAGCCCCTCCAGTCACACTGGTGGAGCAGTGGGGACGAGTTCAAAGCCACTGCACAAATAAACTCTAATAGCTTTCCTCTTGCATTTATGTTATTAGGGGGTTCGTTTGACTGGCCTTATGATGATAAATGAAAAATGCTTTGCACCATTACGTTGGGCGCTAATGCGTAGTGGGAAGAATTTTCTACTCATTAAAAAAATTTAAAAAAAAAAGGAAGAAGAGGAAGGCAGAGGGGAAAGTGATGGGTTTGTGCAGCAGCACTGAGCTCTTCCCATGCAGCACCGACCTTTCACATGTCCCCCCCTTGTCCCTCTGCTCTTGCTGGGCTGGGGCAGGCCGGCTGTTGAGTTCTTGTAATGTACAAATCCACATCTCCACAGCTCGGTGTCGCTCCCATCCCTCCCTTTTGCACCACATCCTGCATCCCTGCAGGGTTTGAGATGCCACCTCCAGCCCCAGATATGAAGCAAGGGCAGTTACTGTGGGGTGAGGGGCATGCTGGGGCCCCAAAAGCTCGCTCAAAGTCTCCAGCTACCCTTGGAAGCCAAAGGAGGAGTTTGACAGTCCAAAGGCTTTCCTTCGTTTTCAAGCCGTGGAGCAAATTGAGTTCAGAGGGTCACTGTTACTCCCAGCTGCTGCGACAGAAATCCCTAATGCACCGTATGCCAGCTTTCTCCAAAGCTTCAGCTGCTTTTTTATGAGGCCCTGTCACTCTATTATCTGGCTCTGAGTTGGTCTTTAGCTCTTTAACCTCATGAGAAGGGAGGGAAAAGGAACCTTGAAAAGGGGGAAAAATAAAGAGAAAACAGGATGCTCCAAGAGCAGCTTTTCATCCTCAGTCACTGAGCTGTAATTGGGTGCTTGGCGAGAGCTTCTTTTGAAAGGGACAGGTTTGAAATGTCCTGGGTGGGGGGAGAAGGGGCTCTCCATGTCCTTTTCGGGGGGAGGTGGGTGCAGAGGGTCAGAGCTGACCAGAGACACCGGCATCAAACGGGGACTGGCTGTCCTTGGTGCTGGTGTGCTGTCACCTGTTTTGCTGCCCTCCCTGGAGTGGCCACAGAGGGAGGCGAGGAGAGGAAGGGATGAGGAGGGGACCCTGGTGGCAGGTAAGGGCTTGGAGGGGCTGAGCCCCAGCCTGCAGTGGAGGGGGAGAGCTCAGTGTGGGGCTGTGGCATGGGGTGGGTGCTGGCTAGGACACATCACCCGTGGGTGCCTGGGTGCTGGGATGGATCACTCGTGGGTGCCTGGGTGCTGGGATGGATCGCTCATGGGTGCCTGGGTGCTGTTATGGATCACCCATGAGTGCTTGGGTGCTGTTATGGATCACTCATGGGTGCCTGGGTGCTGTTATGGATCACCCATGGGTGCTTGGGTGCTGTTATGGATCACTCATGGGTGCCTGGGTGCTGAGATGGATCACCCATGGGTGCCTGGGTGCTGAGATGGATCACTCGTGGGTGCCTGGGTGCTGGGATGGATCGCTCATGGGTGCCTGGGTGCTGTTATGGATCTCACCCATGGGTGCCTGGGTGCTGGGATGGATCACTCATGGGTGCCTGGGTGCTGTTATGGATCACCCATGAGTGCCTGGGTGCTGGGATGGATCACCCGTGGGTGCTTGGGTGCTGGGATGGATCACCCGTGGGTGCCTGGGTGCTGGGATGGATCACTCATGGGTGCCTGGGTGCTGTTATGGATCACCCATGAGTGCCTGGGTGCTGGGATGGATCACCCATGGGTGCCTGGGTGCTGGGATGGATCACCCGTGGGTGCCTGGGTGCTGCCACTGTCATTGGAGTTGCGGGTGCCCAGTGCAAGCTGGCAGGGGAAGGAATGGAGCAAGGAGCTGATGGTTCTGGAGCAGAAGGATGGGTTCCTTGCTGCTCCTCCCCGACAGTTTGGGGTCACAGCGAAACGGGTGGTGGCATTCTCTCATAGAGGGAAACTGAGGCAGAGGTAGATTAGGCACCAAACCCCATCCCTCATTTGCAACCAGGAGCTAAATGGGAAGAGGAGGGGGAGCAGCGAGGGGCTGCAGATTCACCAAGAGCCCGGCTCCTTCCAGCAGCAATTTGCTGCTCCCAGCCGGCTGCTCCGTGGCACGAGACAGGGCTTTGCTCCGCACTCTCTCCTGCATGCTAAACACGCCGGCTCCCTGCAGGATCCTGCAGCCTTCTGCACTGCTCTGCTGCAGAGGGGGTGGGGAGGCAGCTCTCGCCTTCCAGCACAGCAGCAGGCGGATGGTGGGAGGTGGAGAGCTGCAGGACACAGCTCTCCTTCCCTGGACACCCTCCTGCCGATCTGTTTTTGCCCCAAACCATCCCAGCTCGTGCCCAGCGTGTGCCCAGCCCATGCTGCTGCTGCTCTGGGTGCTGCTGGAGTGTAACTCACCCACCCCACAGGGATGTGCAGCCCCAGGCTCATGCTGCTGCCTGTCCCGTGGGTTTGTCTGTCTTTATTTCTGCTCCCCAGTGGATGACACTGTGCTGGGGTGGGGTTTGTGGATGCTGGTTCCTTGTTTGACCGCCAAAAGCTGTCGCTGGTGATAAGAGATAAGGTGGTGGTTGTGTTCTGACCAGGGTGCTGAGGCCATCCATGGGTGCACAGCATGTCCCCTGCATGCCTGAGGGACAATTCTGAATCCATGCTGAGACTCTGTAGGAGAAGTTTTGAAGAAAACAGAGCAGCTCCTACAATTTTTAGGGAACACATTTTTATTCCTTCACTTAAGTGAGGTCTTCTGTTCTTCCTGTTGGGAATCCACCTGGTTTCCATTTGGTCATACCCGGGAGCACATTCCTCTTTTCTTTCCCTGTGTTCATGTCAATTTATTCAAAATATGAGAGCAGACTCTTGGAGTGATTGCTCCAACTCCTCCTCCAAACCCACTTGGAGATGGTTTTCACCAGCCCTGGGAGCTGAGAGCCAGGGATGGCTCAGGCCATGTGTGGTGCCAGGCTGAGCTTTGGGACTGTGCTGGTCTCTGCTCTGCAGGGAAGTTCAAGGGAAATGAGCTGCTGGATGGATGCGTGGATGGGGAGGAGAATTCCTGAAGGGTTTTATCTGAGAATCCCTCAGGAGAACAAGCTGGGAAGGTGTGGAAAGAGCTGGGGGGGAGGGAAGTGATGGTCTGGGGTGTTTGGGAGGGAGTTCCATTTCCTGGCTCATTGGAAACAGGCAGCTGCATAAGGGATAGCAGGAGCAAGGTGTTTGGGAGAGATCTGGAGGCCAGCAAGGACCCTTGAGGGCCCTCAGGGCTGGATTTCCACATTCCTAAATAAACCTCCATGGCTGTAGCCTTTGCTTGGGTTTACTGACAGGGCAAGAGCACACGAGGTGCCTTATGGTCTTCAGAAACACATCCCTGCTATTTCCTAGAGCTCCATATTTTTAAGCAAGGGCCAGAAAACATCCAATTTTGCTTTTTCCTCTTCTCTAATAATTCCTCCTTTTCAGAGCTAAATAATAGAGAGGGAGAGGACACCAAAAATAAAAATGGAATAGTTTTTTTTAAGATTTTTTTTTATCTGTTCCTAACAAAGAAACCACTAAGGAAACCTGTCTGGGTTTTTTTTTGAGACAAGGCATTTTGAATGGGGTGAGGGTAGAGAAGGAAAGAGAGATCACATTAAAAACTTCCACCAGCTCCAGTAATGAGATTAAGGGAGCTGCCAGATGAAACCATCTGCCTAATCTTCTACCCAGAGTCGCTGTGTTCCCAACTTCCATCCAAGGATGGGATCAAAGCCACCTTTTGCCATGGACTGGCCTGACAGGAGATGTACAGGTGTCTGCCAGGGAAGGACTGCTCACTCCAGACACGGAGCTCCTCACTGAACATCCGAGGAGAAGGGGGAACGAAAAGGAAAAAAAAATAAAAAAAGGGGAGAAAAAAAGAGAAAGACACTCATAAAAAAGACAGTTTGACATTTTCTTGACTGTTTTGAAATTTTCCTAGCACAACAAGCTGTTTATCCGCCACTCCAGCTCTTATTGAATTAAAGTGTGGAGGGGGTGTTAGGAAGAAATCAATTCGTGCTCCATATGCTGCTCTGCCGAGGAGCGCGGCTCTCTGCACACTATGGAATATGTAGGGAAGGGTGGGGGAAGGAGAGATAAATCCATCAGCTAACAAGATAAGTGCCTTGTTCCTCCATCTGTTACTGCTGTGTCCTTATCTGGGATTGCAGCATGGCAGCAGTGATACATCTTGTGTCAGGTATTATATTCCAAATTCATATGAATGAATTTCCACGCTCGCGCCGATCCGCGCTCCTGCCGCCAGCCCCGCCGCGGGTGCGGGGTTTGCCGCGGAGCCGCCGGGGCTTGCCCAGCTCCTCTCCTGCCGTTGTCATTTGTGACTTGAGAGGGATCATGTAGGGACAGCTCCAGCCTGGCGAGGGGCTGGTAGAGCTGGGAGGAGGGCCTGGAGAACGGCCAGCCTCGGGATGCTGGCAGGGCGGACATGTGCCTTTCACAGACAGGAAAATCAGCTTGGGAATAAAGCGAGTGTTTAGAGGTGGCAGCAGGGACAAGGGCTTCTCAGGTCTTTGCTTTTCTGCTGAGTCTTGTTAGGTGGAGAATTGAGTGGGCTTAAACCAAAGTAGGATAGGTCTAGATGGGATACTGGGAAGGAATTCTTCCCTGTGAGGGTGGGGAGACCCTGGCACAGGGTGCCCAGAGAAACTGTGGCTGCCCCTGGATCCCTGGCAGTGTCCAAGGCCAGGTTGGATGGGGCTTGGAGCAACCTGGGACAGTGGAAGGTGTCCCTGCCCATGACAGGAGATAGAATAGGATGAGCTTTAAGGTTCCTTTCAACTTAAACCTTTCTGGGATTCTCTGTGCTACACATCCTTGGGGTGTGGAGGCTGCACTCCAGCCCTCATGTCCCGTGGACAGCAGGGAGAAAGGCAGTGCCAAGGTGCCCTTCACATCATCCTTAAATTGGGCTTTTTTAGAGGCATCAACCTGTGCTACTGCTGGAGGAACCAGATTCCTGCCTCAGAGCAGCTAGTCAAGTTTTTGGGAGCAGAAGTTGGATGGGATGGATCTGCTCCTGCTGTGAGAGCATGGGGAGCTCATTTGGCTGTACATGCCCAAAGTCCTGACGGGCACCTCTGCCCAGCTGCAAACCAGCTCCAAAGGCATCTGGCTGCAGAATGCTGAGTTTCTACACCATGCTTGTGTTTAAAATAAATTTGTCTCTGGACTGGGCATAAGACTTGTACTGGATTCAGTGGCTCAGTGTGGGATGAGCCAGGCTTTTTGGAGCTGGGAGCTGCTCTCAGAGTCTGCTCTGTGGCTAATCCTGGTGCACTTGTAATTGAAGGCACAAAGAAAAGCTGCTGGAGGATTTTCGGGTGTTCTTCAAACCTCTGGTGTCTGCAGAACCCATCACTTCCTGGTATGTTGGTCATTATAACCACCTAGTGAGCTGGGGGTCCTCAGAGCTGTCAGCATCCTCGTGGTATAAATCCAAGTCTGGCTGGGATGCAGGCAGGCTGGTAAAACCCACAGCATCACCTTGGAGTGAGGAACAGCATCACCATTTGTTCCTTCATGTTTTTGAACACTTGTGTGCTGTCGGGCCAGCTTTTCCTGGAGAGGACACTGTGGAGACACAGAAAGTTTAAACAGGGAATGGGAATGCATCTAAGTCATCTCTAACTGGCCATACTCCACTGAGTCTCTCCTGACCTGCAAGCCCTTGGGTTGCCCTCGAGGACCTGCTGCCACCAAGGAGATGGATTAAGTCTGCGCTGCTCATAGAGGGTTTTCTCTCTGTCTCAGCATTGGAAATGGGATTTTCCTGGCTGGAAAAAGAAGAAAATCACAGAAGTTTTTTTGTACAACTGGGCTGTGTAAGGCTGGAGTGAGAATGGTGAAGGTCAGAGCCAAATCCCAGCCTTTGGCAGCATGAGGGTTTGGAGCTGGGTGATTTATTTTGGGGCCAGCTTTCAGTCTGGGTTTGTATGTGCTGGCGCAAGGCACAGACTGTGGCACAGTGCCCAAGCCAAGAATTCAGAAACCTGTTTTTAGACGTAAAATCTAATTTGGAATTAAAGCACAGGAATTGCTAATGTGCTCGTGGGAATAATCCGTGCCTGGATCCTATTTTCTGCTTCTCAAGTGTGTTAGACTCCTTTGAGTAGCATCCACGTTGAGGGATCACTCAGGGTGATGCGTAGGGCTGGGAGAGAGTGAGGAAGAGGAGTCACTAACCACCAAAACCTTTGGAAAGGGAGAAAGTGAGATGCTGCCATTAAGCACCTGGCTCCTGAGCATCCCTCCTGCCTGAGACTGGGATTTGGGAAGAATTCAGCCCCTCTGAATAAATGGTTCAAATGGGTTTGATGGGGTGATTGAATTGTCTTTCTGCTGCTGAGGATATCAGTCCAGGTGGCCCTGGGGCGCAGAGGGATGTGGGCAATGAAGCAGCAATAAAAGCAGGAGTTGTGCCTTTTTTCAGGTGGTCTTTTCCTCTCCTTTTGTGCCTCTGAATAAAAGGAATGAAAGTGAGAACGCTTATCTTTGCTGGTGTGAGCATCGGGGGAAAGAGCACGTTTCACTTGCAGAGCGGTAAAAAGTTTCAGGAAAGAGTCAGGAACAGGACCCTGAGCTCAACTTGCCCTGGGTTCCCTCAGAGCACGGGAGGTGTGGTTTGATCTTGAAATATCCTCTCTGAACCCGTCTCAAGCTGAAAAGGCAGAGAGATGCCTGAGGGAGAAGCAGGAGCATCGTCTCTGCCCTGCCTGCGGGAATCGGCACTGGGACAAAACCCAGCTGCAAAGCCAAGACTGAGCAAACCAGGTGTGTCGAAGCCAGAGAGGATCTTTTTTCTCATTCCCACCTTCTTGTTCTTGAATAAAGATGCTATTTTTATTTTCTCTTCTGTTTAGCCCCAATGGGCTTAACCCATCTCTGCAGAGGCACCGAAACCCCAGCTCTAATTTCAATTAAGAGCGCTCCTTTTGATTGCAGCCCAGGCTGGGGTTTGGGATCTATTCCTAATCCCTATATTAGTACTGATTCATCTCCTCCATGAGTATTATCATCAGCAGCCCTTAGGGAAGGGAGGGGAGGGATCATTCGGGAGGATAAATACCATTTGTTTGTGTTTGTATTAGCTTCCACGCCGCATCCTGATTACATCCCGCATTTTGACACAACAATTATTATTAATTTCCCGGCGTCTGCGTTTGGATTCTCGCCGACACAAAGGGAAGATGACGGATAATGTCAGGCTCGGTAATTGGGTGGGGGAGGGATGGAGAAGGATTGGGGGGGGGCATTTGAGATATTATTAGATTGCAGTTCTCAGTGTGGAGCGGGAAAGGTATTTCTCATCAGATGTCGGCACTGGCGATTTATCCGCACCTTAGCGCCAGCGGAGCGATTGTCTGGGACACGCTCAGCTCCCTCACCCCTGCCCCTCTCTGCCCTCTCCACACAGAAATCCCATCAGCTCTGTATTGTGGGAATTGGCTTTTCCAGGGAGCCCCGCTGGTTGCTTTCTGCTCCGGCACTGCCGTCTTTGCAATTAACTTGGCTGGGGCGCGCCCCGGCTGGGAAGCGGCGAACACAGGGCTACGAGAGGGCTCTGCTCTGGGGAACATGGGTTTGGGACAGCCCCCATGGGGCTGCATCTCTCTGGTGGGGGTTGTAAGGAGCTGGTGCCCATTGTGGAAACTCCTGTGAACTGCCCAGTGTGGCTGTGGGCAGAGCCAAGGTGGGAACCCACCAGTCCTGCCTCCTTGTTTCAAGGATGTTTTCCATGAACATCCAACATCCTTGACATCCAGCCTTGATCCAAAGTGTTGAATGCTTGGCTGGGGTAAAGGTGACAGATTATGAGCAGAAAGGTGATGGAGAGACATTGCTGGTGAAGATATCAGAGCAGGGCATGTGCCCTGGTGCCCCTCTGTCCTTGCTGCCAGAGATTTTTGATATCTGCCTGCTTTTTTCCTTCATCCGGCCTTCACTGGAGAATTGCAGCAGGGTTGGTGTGTTGAGTACAGCCCAAGTGATGCAAAATCCAGAAGAATACTCAGAAAAACCCTTGTTCAACAGCAGGCACGCACAAGACAATCTTCTCCTCCCAAATCTTGCATCCATCAGATGATCACTGACTTGCATTGGGTCATTCCTTACTGGCACAGGTTGCCCAGAGAAGCTGTGGCTGCCCCATCCCAGGTTGGATTTGGGGTTGGAGCAGCCTGGGATAGCAGCAGGATAGCAGCAGGAGTTGGAATGAGATGGGCTTTAATGTCCCTTGCAATCCAAGCCATTCTGGGCTTTGGAATGGTGGTGTCTGAAGCAATGTGCTGGGAGGGAAGGTCTCCTGCCCTTCCCGTGCAATCCAAACCATTCTGGGCTTTGGAATGGTGGTGTCTGAAGCAATGTGCTGGGAGGGAAGGTCTCCTGCCCTTCCCGTGCAATCCAAACCATTCTGGGCTTTGGAATGGTGGTGTCTGAAGCAATGTGCTGGGAGGGAAGGTCTCCTGCCCTTCCCGTGCCTCGCGGCTGTCTCGTCCCTCCCACCGCGCCTGCGCTTGTGAAACGCTGCGTGGTTCATCCCCTGCTCTTGCCATGCGGAAGGAGCTTTGAGTTCAAGCTGGGAAAATAATAAATAAACCAAAGGATCTAACTGTGATTCAGTGAGCATTGATTTCTGAGGCTGCTCCTGAAACATGGAGACATGCTTGAGATGGAGGGGAAACAACAGGACAGGAGGAACAGATGGGTCTCTGAACCTTTGGGAAACCTCCCTCCTCTTCTTTATAAATCTGTGCAGGGCAGGTGATGTGCTGGAATATCTTTTCCTCCCCAGCACAGGCAGTGAAGATGGTGATGGAATTGGTGGGGTTGATGGGGAGGAGACCTGCAGTCCCAGGGGGTTTTAGCAACGGGATCCCCAGGCTCTGTTCTGAGCTCTGGCAGGGGTTTGGGAGATGAACAGAAGTGTTGCTGGTGCCTGATCCTCGCTGGGGCTGGAAAGTGCCTTTACAGCTGTGCTTAGGGCAGCAGCACAAGGTCAAATTGTGTCTCTGCCTGAGAGAGGACCAAGTGCATTGACCTTGTAACTTGTGAAATCATTTGAAGAGGGTGATGGGTTCTGTTCTTTAATGTTTGAGCTTTGTCTGTGCCTGGCATCCGCAGTCAGTGCTGGGTCCCATCCCCCTGTGCCAGCCCCTTGGCTGGATGCTGCTGTGAGCATCCTGCACTGCTGGGGCAGGATGAATGCTCTGTTTCTTGAATTTGTGGTTGTTTTGCTCACCATGCCCTGCTCTGACATAGACAAATCCCCCTGCTCATGCTCCCTCTCTCTCCATTGGGTCCTGTCCATCCCAATCCCTGTCTCTTTAATGTGTCCCAGACCTGGGGCCTGGCTCTCTTCATCTCTGCTGTGCAGGTTTTCCCTGTAGGGCAGGAGTCAGGATCATGGCTACATCCAAATCATCTTGTGCATCAGCTGGGCCTTCCCAGTTACCCTGCAAAGTGTTCAACCCTGGAGACTGCGCTCCCAGGGCTGGCAGCTCTCACACAAAGGGACATCTGCTCCATCCCAGTGGTGTTCAGACAGTTGGGTGCCAAGAGCAGCTGCGTTGCTTGGAGGTTGCGCTTGTCCTCTGGAAGGGCTACACACATACCAGCCCTGGAAGTCTTCCAGGCAAGGCTGGATGGGACTTGGAGCAGCCTGGTCTCGTGGGAGGTGTCCCTGCCCATGGCAGGGGGTGGAACAAGATGATTTTTAAGGTTCCTTCCAAGACTGACACATAGAGCTCCTGGTCCTGGTGGGGCACAGCTAGGATGGAAGGAGGACACCCATATCCTGGCTCTGAGTCCTGCCATTGGATAGAAGCAGAAGGTGCTTCTGAGAGCTTTTTTCTGAAGCAGGGCTGCTTTCCCCACTGCCCAGTGGCTTCCCTGGCTGACACACAAAGCTGGGCTGGCTGGAGCAGCAGCTTTGTCTCCACCAGCCATGCAGGAGGGGCTTTGGGATGAGCCAAGCATCTGGGCTGGGCTCACGAGGCAGCGTGAACCCACACAGGGGATGGGATTCTGGTCTGGAAAGAGAATTAAGGGATTTTATTTGGGTTTTGCCCCTTCTGACAGTTTGTTGAGGGGGCTGTTGTTGGGCTGAAAGCACCTCCTGGGTGTAGTCCTGAAGTATTTACCTACAGGTTGGAATGGGCTTGGCTTGGTGAAAGGAATGGATTTGATGCTTTGCTCTGAAATGAGGCCAAATCACAATCTCTGGATCCAGCAGCTGAAATTATAGAACATGCCTTGCAATTAAATTCATTGTGATATTTAGTCTTTTTGGAAGCAAGATCAGCTGAAAGAGCAAGAAATACTGAGTTAGGCAAAGGTGATGTGGCGTGGTCCCTGTGTGTGCTGGGACCTGGGGGACGAGGAGCAGTTTGGTCCCAGCTGTGTGATCCTGGCCAAGCCCTTCTCTGTGTTTTCCCCTCTCAAACTTTGATCTTTTCTCTTCAGCCTTTAAGCACTTCCAGCCGTGGATTTGTGTGTTCAATATCCAGCCCAGTTCCTGTGGTGTTGCTAGGGGTTAGCATAATGGCAATAGTAAGGCAGGGAATTATCAGAGACCTTATCAGCAGAGTCAAACCTGAACTTTTTCAATTTTTCCCTTTCACCCCAAAAGCAGGAAGGGTTTTCTGTGCACTGTGACCTGTAGGTGCTGGACCCAGGCCGTGAGGTCATCTCATCTAATAGCAAATCCTTTGTCCTTAGAACAATAAATCCAACGCTTCATTCCCCCTCTTGCATCTTTTTATGTCCATTTGCACATTGAAATCTCTTCAGCTGACTCCTGCCAGTCTTTACAAAAAGCTTTTGCTGCTTCAGATGTTTCAAAGATTGCAGGGTTGCCCATCAATCCGAGAACTTTCCTCGTAAGCAGCTCCAGCTCTGCAGAAGGCAGTGGGAGGGAGGTAAATGTATTTAGAAAAGATGGGGAAGGGAGGCAAAAAGAGAAGGGGTTTTGTACCCTGTTCTCCAGGGGAAAGCATTTTTTATCTCTAAATCTGTGTAATTGATGCTCAGATACTCTGGTGATGAGTGCCTTAGAAATGCATCTGCAGTAATAATCTAATATCCGTTTGTTAGGGCTCCAAGGAAATCTAATAATACTGATACTTTGCCTAATAGAGCTCTTTTCATCCCAGGATAAAATGCAAGGAGTTTGAGATGGAAAAGACCAATTTTAGGTCGTGCAGTTCATCTCCCTTCCCATGCAAAGTCTCGAGGTGTCTTGCAGACATTAAATAATTAAGGAGTAGTTATGGTCAGGGAGGCAATTGAGTGAGGAAAGCAGCAGCTGGGGAGCTCCTGGGTGTGCTGCCAGGCTGGGAACTGGGAGCTTCCTGGGATGGCACATTCCCATCCCACTCCTGCAGTGAGGTGTGAGCCAGGGGCACTGGGTTTTACTGGGGCCTTGTTTGTGTGCTGCTCTGGACTCTGAGCATTGCTGAAGGTGGAAGTGATGCCCAGTTCCTCGGATCCTGGCCAGCCCAGCTGTTCTGGGACACCATCCCTGCTAGGTGGGGATTTAGCAATGGCATCAGGATCCAGAGCTAGTGGTGCCAGCCAGGGCAAGGCAGCAGCTTGGTGGCTGCAGGCACGACTTCACCTCCTTTCTGACCTGAGAAATGCAAGACAGTGATGGAGCTCACCTGAGCTGGAAGCTCAAGGTGTCCCTTCTGCAGGAGCAGCTCCAAAGAGGAGGCTGTGACATGATTTTCCAGTTCACTGGCAGCTCCTGGCAGGAATCGTAGCAGATGAATCTCCCTCAGTTTCTGGTGGTTGCAATCACTTGGTATCAGTTTGTTATCTTTTGGAAGAAAGCATGTTAAGGGCTGGGTGTAGGTTTGCAAGTGATGCTCTTCAGCCTCACCTCACCTAAGAGCAGGACCAGTCCAGAGTTCAGTGCCTCCATTGCTGAATCCAGATCAGGTGTGATCCCAGCAATCCCCTGCCTGGGAAGCAGAGCCACGAGGGTTTTACTCCCTCCCTGGTTGCTCCAACTGCCCGTGGACCAGGCAGGATCCAGCCCGTGGGGCTCCACTTTCCCCTGGGGCTGTGGAGGGAAGAGCAGGACAGCAGGAGCTCCTGCAGGACTGTGGCTGCTGCCAGTTTCAGCCTGTCGTGCCTCTGCATTCCCCAGGACGAGAGTGGCAGGAGGGTGGGATTTGGGGATTTGCAGAATTAATGATATCTGCAGTGAGGAATCTGCCCCCTGCGGCTCCGTGCGGAGCGGGAGCCGGCAGCGCGGGGAAATCACCTGTGACCGCTTCCTCGGACGTGCCCTCCTGGAAATAGCCTGGAGATGAAAATGTCAAGCCTGGAGCTCCTGATGCCAGCCTAAAGGAGGGGATGAGCAGAGTGAAATGTGTGTGTTGGTGTGGGAGGGTGAGATATGGAGAGAGTGATGCGGGGAGACAGTGCACAACGGAGATGCAAACCCCACAGGGAGGGCTGGAGGCCATCTCTGCAGGGATCAGGCTGGGAGGGATCCCAGGGAGATGCTTGTGATCCTGCGTGGGGCTCTGTGAGGAGGACAGGGTGTGTGCTGGGCTGTGCAGTGAGCATCCTCTGCCTCAGGATGCTTTCCCCAGGACTGTGGTCCCAGAGTGTCCGTCTGGCTCCTGCTCCCAAGGATGAGCCTCAGGGAAGGGATTCTCCTGGTTAAACATGGAAATGTGTCCTTTCATCCACACAGAAACACACAGCATGGAGGGATGGCTGCTCCCCTTCCCTGGCCACCTCCTCTGGAAAGAGTCTTGGCCCTTTGCTTCTCTGCTGAGTGTTAATTAGAGGGCCAATTAGTGTTCAAGGTCAATTGGATTTGCATACTCGCTCCAGCAGCAATTGGAGGGAGCCCATCTCCTCATTTTGGGAGGTGGGAGGCAGCTCCCTCTCCATCATCAGCCTGGCAATGTGCTGTGCACATCTGGACTGCTGTGTGCACATCTGTGCAGCCCTTACACGGCTGATGAGGAGCAGCAGGTACTGGCATGGGGAGAGTGGAGCACCTCTGCCACAGTGGGGTGAACCCAGGAACACTCAAATAGGAGGAAAAAATAGATTTGGGAAGCTGGCAGAGGTGATAGGGAAATGAAAGGGTTGGAGCTGTTTCATTTGTGTTTCAGCAGCAGAGCTGTTGCTGGTTTTGCTGCAGTGGACAGCAGGATGTTAAGCAAACAGCTCATGAACAGTGACCTCAGCAAGGGCCTCAGTTTCCAGTGCTGAATCTTGTTCCATCAAGATCCAGACAGGAGGATTTGGCCCTTCCTGTGAGTTGTGGACAGTCAGGACATGCAATATCCTCTCCAGGACTTGGTGTGTGCAGGGAAAACACTGGCAGCTCCAGTGCAGCATGACTGGATGTTGCACCATTCCAGCTGACTGGAACATTGGGCTTTTTTGGGTGTGGGACAGGCAGCAGAGCTGGCTTTTCATGGCTGTCTCAAGTGCAAAGGCACGGCAAAAGCACAGGGAACACCTTCACGTGGCTCTCCCCAGCCTCAGGTGTCCTGCCAGGTGGGCTGTGCTGCAGGACCAGTGTCTGTGCATGGAAAAGGTTTTGTAGCTGAGATTTTGCCACCCCTCTGCTCAGCCAATGTGCCCACACAGCCCACCCTAGCCTTGCCACCGGGATTTCTGGGCACAAAACAAGGAGCAGACGGAGTGGGAACGTGCATAGCAGCTGATGCCTGCACCCAGGTGTGTGACACCAGTGCTCTGCCCCATCCCTGTATGCCTCCCATCCTGAAATTCCCCGTGGGTGCAGAAATATCCCTCAAGGTGCAGCCAGGACTGCTCACGTGCCCTGAGAGACACAGGCACGTCTCCATCTCCTCCACCAGCACCTGCCTTCCACACAGGCAAGGCTGGCTGTGTGAAATCTGTGCTGGGGGCATCCGCTGATACCAGCTCCAGTCCAAAGCCGATGAGAAATGCACAGACTGGCAGTGCTGGACTGCATACTAATGGTGTGAGAGCTCGCAGGGAGCAGGGAAGAGAAAGGGAAGGAGCCAGACTGCAGCTCCTGGCTACCCGCGATTGATTTATTACCAGGTTTGCTGATGAATGTGTGAGAAACGCTATTGGTGATAAAGCAGAAAGCCCGTAATTAAAGTAACAGCTTTCAGTTTTTAAGCACTGCTTGGGTGTTTTCTTGTCTCTGGCAAATTTTGTGGCACGGTGCCACTCAGCAGCATCCTCCCCCCACCATCCTGAGCCTAAGCTGCCTTTGGCTCCAGCCTGGAGGCACTGTGCCAGCCTGGCAGCTGGTGAGGGGTAAGGTATGGTGTGATTTGGTCAGTGGCTGATTTGGGGAGGGAATATGGCATTTTTGGAGCCCTGGTGGCATATAGATCTGTGCAAGGAAAATTCCTCTCCTCTTACACTTGCCAGAGAGCTAGGCAGGATCTAGGGAGATACAGAGCCCTGATGCTCTTGGCTAGTGTGGGGATCAGGGTTTTCTTTCAATCCTTGCTGCACCTTGCAGAAGGTGCTCAGCACCTTCCTTATAAGCTGTTTTTTGTGCATTCCCATGGTTTGCTCCTGCCCAGACCAGGAGCTTGCTCCTTCCTCCTGCTGCTGGATGTGCAGGTGCAGCCCAGCCCAGCTCAGCAGTGTGAGCACTCCACACCCACTCCACTGGCTCAGAGCACCTTTCCCAGCTCCATCCCCTCTCTGGGGTTCCTGGGTAGGGGGAGAAGAGGATCTGCTGCTTGGTGGGCTGTGGATCCAGTGATCCACAGGGAAATATCTGGTGCCCTCGGGTAGCAAATGGAGCAGAGAGGCACCGAGCCCTGTGCAGCAGGAGGCTGTGATGGATGGGCCCGTGGATAGGAGGATACGGGCGGTGAAGGATGGGGGAGAGGAGGTGAGAGCTCTGCCGGTGACAGATGGACAGACAAGGGGGTGTGTGGATGTGTGTGTGGATATATAGGCAGGTAGGTAGGGAAAGGGTCTCTCTGATGAGAGATAGATTGAGAGAGATGGATGGATGGGATATTTATAGTGATGGCTAGGTAGATAGAGCTGGATGTGTGTTGATGAATAGGTGGATGATGGATAGAGGGCAGGGATTGTGGGAGCTGGCAAGCTAAAGGGTATATATGGTGCTAGATAGATTAGATAGAAGGATATATGTGATGATAGAGAGATAGTATAAGCAGCAGTCTCTGCATCCCCAGCAAACTGCTGCATTTAGCTACTCCAAGCTCTGGTGTAATCTCATTTTGCCCTAGTAAATTCCTTATCAAGGCAGCTTTAAAAGAAAAAAAAAAAAAAAGAAATCTCCTTAAAAGAAAGAAAGGAAAAAAAAGTAAAGGAAAAAGAACAGATCACCACCAGTAGCACTTCCCGACTCCTCCGCCAACAGCCGCTGACCCGGGCTGGCTGTTTCCATGATGACAAATTAACTCATGCTCTGCAGCAGCTCCAAGTTTTTCCCAGCACCTGCGGCAGGGTCTGCCCGGGGGAGTCTGTCCCTTGGCTCCCACCTCCCTCCCGGTTTGGGGAAGCCCCTCTGTCCTCAGGCAGCCTCCACATGTCCCCGCAATGCTGTAGGCACACAAAGCGTCGTGCGCGGGCTGTCCCCGGCGCTGGCTCGTTGGCAATGGGCTCTCTCTGGGCTCGGCGTGTTTTGGCAAACCCCGGTGCGGTCCCCGGCGTTCACCAAGAGAAAGGCTGCAAGATGAGCCTTGGCTCCTTTCCTTCTTCCTGCAAGCAGCTGAGGGGCCCCGGGGACAGATTGTGCACGGAGGAGAGCGAACTGCAGGCTGCAGGCTGCGGGGCTGTGCGCCGGTGCTTCTCCCCCATCCCCGAGCAGGCACACAGACTCGGCAGACGTGGGGAAGTCTGGCGTTCCTCTGCCGAGAGCAATTAAGATGTGCTAATGGGTTCAGACGAGCACCTAAAAAATGTGGATGTTTCACTTGAGCCTTCTGGAAGCTTTTGCTCATCTGCAAACTTTCCTGCTGGTGGGAAAAGAAAGGGTTGGAGCTCTTCCATGGCACACACATCTTCTGCGGTGGCATCTGGAGTGACCTCCTCGTCCTGAGAGGGAAGATGTGCGGCGGTGTCTTTACAAACGATCCCATGGCTGAGGGTATGGGTGTGAACGGCTTTGAAAACTTCAAGCAGCAGATTTGTTACAGAGCCCAGAGAGTCTGGCTCCTGAATCAGACTGCGCAAGCCTGAACTTCTGAACTTTGGGGGGAAATGACAGGTTTAAGGGGGGATATGGGTGGTTCGGGAGAGCTGTACCTTCCTAGTGCCTCAGCAGTGGGGAAAGGAAAAGGGCAGCGTGCTGCAGGGAGTTTAGGATAAAAGAAAGCTGTGCCCTGTGAAACCCCGAGAAAGAAAAACCCCACAGGCGTGCCCCTGTGTGTGCTCTCCCTTTATTCCGGTAAAGTTGCAGGGCTTCTCTGTCTCCTTTATGGACACTGGCTTTTCCCAGCGGGATTTTCCACGCAGTCCCACACGTGGTGTGGAAGGTCAGGGAGCCCTCGAGGTGTTTTCTGAACACTCCCACGATGTTTGACCTCAGCTTGCCTTTGAGAGCTGCAGGATGTTGTTTTATCCATCTCTCTATGTCTGTGTTGGGCTCTGCTGGAGACATTGGTGGGGGATAGGAGTCCTGAACTGAGCAAAGGCCAACACTGCTATGGGGATTTATTCCCACAACAACCAGGCAGTATTTTTGAAGGATTTGGTGACAAACAAGGTTCAGACCTGTTGGCTTCACTGTCTCTGGTTGCTGATGAGGAGATAGGTCATTAGGTTGTCCCTGGCTCTTAGGTTCACCCAGGAGGTGGTTGAAGGGATGGTTTCCTCTGCTGGTACTCAGCACAGCAGCCAGAGCATCCTGGAGGATCGTTCAGGACCTGGAACCGCAGGAGTTCCCATACTTTGCAGGGAAAGGCTGTAGCTGGTGTTTTCTGGCTGGATGCAGACTCTGCATTTTGTAGAGTCATGGAATGGTTTGGGTTGGAGGAACTTAAAGTCCATCTCATTCCACCTCCTGCTATAGGCAGGGGCACCTTCCACTGTCCCAGGGTGCTCCGAGCTCTGTCCAGCCTGGCCTTGGGCACTGCCAGGGATCCAGAGGCAGCCACAGCTGCTCTGGGCACCCTGTGCCAGGGCCTGCCCACCCTCACAGGGAATGATTTCTCCCCAGTTTCCAATCTAAACCTGTCCTGTGACAGTGTGAAGCCATTTGCTCAGTCTCTGTCTACTCCTCATCCCCCTTTGGACAGCACATCCCTTGGTCACTGCTCCAAGTACCCTGGAGCTCAGGAATAAATAATAATGCAGAGAGCCCATATGATGCTGGTTGACTTCATTTTCCACCAGTGCCTGTCCCTTTGGGAACCAGTAGAAACCCATTTCTGGTGAATCTGCCTTCCCCTTTCCTAAACTGGAAATAAATCCACACAATAATCAAATATTTCCAGCAGACTGAGGGTCCCCTGCTCTCCTTCTAGATAGAGGAGGAGATCCCCTCTCATGCAGGCAGTGAGACACGGGGAAATGCATCTCCATGCAAATCTCTCTCCCTTTCCTTGGCAACTTCATCTCTTGATCATTTCTGACAGCCCAAGTTTTGTCAGCCAGACGCATTTGAGGCAAAAAAAGAAGGGAAAAAAAAAAAAGGAAAAACATAGCAAGTCAAAGCAAGTTGGAGATGTGGTTGGGGGAAGGGAGAGGGAATAAGAAGTAGGAGGAAAAGGAAGGTCCCTGGAGACAGCAGTGAATATGTAAACTTTCTCGATTTCCTCTGCCTACTCATACCTCTGTGTGTTAACAACTAGACAGACATCTTGTATATATTTGATAAATAAGCCTCTCCATTTATTCAGAGGAGTGAATTTGTAGCTATTATGATTCAAATGGCATGACAGGTTCGGGATTGTTGTATTTTTTTGCTATTGAGTTTACAAAAAGAAGAAAAGACCAACCTGAAAATTGCGAAATTCAAAGCAATTTTCTTTGGCTATGGATCCTCACAATGCACAGATAGAGAAATACAGTTATATATATTTATATATATGTATATACAAAAATAATACAAAGGCCAGTCCGCGTGCCTCTTCCCTCGAGACAGGAGGATGAGGGGTGCAATAAATAATTTAGAAATTGCTACCACCACTTGATTCAGAGTGATGGATCTGGCATGTGTTCCAACAAGGCACATGCTGTATTCATTACCCATTGAGCTACATTTTAATTTCTCCCTCATTAACCTTATCTGTGACTGGGGTTGTGCATCAAGTCAAATCCTTCGGATGTCAATCAATTCATTAGATGGTTGTTTAGTTTGTCATATGTGCTGTTATCGCTTATTAGGCTGCCACGCCGATCAATCAATCAAAAGGCAGCAAGGAGCTGGCTGGAAGGGACACGGGCAGGCAGCAGGCAGGCAGCATTCCATGGAAAGGGCTGCCTGGAGCAGAGCCCACGCCGCCAAAAGGAGCATGAACGTTTTGCAAAGTGGAAGGGAAAAAAAAATCGGAGGCACTCAGATGGCTGCCGTTGAAAACCACGGCTTTGTTTCAGGTCATTGAAGCAAGTTATAGGCACATAAAAATAATAATAATAAGGTTAGTTGAGTGTTTACAGTCAGAGCTGAAAGCTTGGTAGGAAAGATGTCATCTCTCCATCCTGCTGGCACAGAAAGTCTCTCCTCCTGACTGATCCTGCCTCTGTTTCCACCTGATATTTTCTTCCCATTGAGTTCCTCCAGGGTTTCTAGCTGATGGACCATCAAAGAAAGGCTCTTGGCTGGCTGGATCTACATTCCCACCTTCTTGGCACTGCTCATCTGAGCATTACTCCCATTCATGGACTAAGTTCAAGGAGAGTTAGGAGAGGGGCAGGATCCAGGACAGTCCCAGGAGCCCCGTGTACCCTCCAACAGAGCCAGCCCTACTCCTTCACAGCCATTTGCTTCCACTGGTGGCACTTTGAGGGAAGCACAAGAGCACTTGCGTGGGGGCTGGAGACGAGCCAGCAAGTGCCCAGGTGGCCAGGAAGGCCAAAGGCATCCTGTCTTGTGTCAGCAATAGGAAAAATTTCTTCATCCAAAGGATATCAAGCACTGGAATAGGCTGTCAGTGGTGGAGTACCCATTTCTGGAGGGATTTAAAAGGCATAAATGTGGTACTTGGGGGTATGATTTAATGGTGGCCTTGGCAATGCTGGGGGAATGGTTGAACTTAATGATCTTAGAAGGCTTTTCCAACCTAAATGATTCTGTGATTCTAGGGCACGGCAAATTTTGATTCATTGCTTTGGCTGTTGGCAAATTCTCATGCAGAAACTCCGGTGGCAGTCCCAGACTTCTCCATGGAGCACCCAGGAGAAGGTGACAGCCCAGCAAAAGGCTGAAGGTGCTGGTAAATCCCAGACTTCTTATTCCTCCTCTTCTCCCCAGCATGTGGCTGTGAGTGCTGCAGGGCTGAGTTTCTCCACCAAAATAATAAAATGGGGACATCCAGAGAAGTTGTGGCTGTCCCATCCCTGGAAGTGTTCAGGACCAGGTGGGATGGAGTTCTGAGCAATGTGGTCTAGTGGAAGTTGTTCCTATACACGGCAAGGGGTTGGAACACGATGATTTTTAGGGTCTCTTTCAACGCAAACCATTCTATGATTCCACAAAGTGCTGGTTCAGGTTTGTGTGCATTTTTGAAGGTGTTGCTGGGTGTTTGCTGCCCACATTGGTGGCACTGGATGCTGCATGCCTGGGAAATTATCCCTCTGTGCCTTGATCCAGGCAAGCTGTGAAGTCCTTGGCGCTGAGCCTAGCCCTTCCCACAAGCCCAGTGAATCCCGCCCTGCTGCGGGAAGGAAAGCCACTTCTCCTCCCACTTTGTGCCCCTGGTACCAGCTAATGAGTTCCTTTTCCACCTCGGCATACCCTCCCTAATCCCGAGCCAGGGACACAAAGGACTCAGGTAGCACGACTTCATTGTAGATGGAGTGAGACGGAGCAGCAAGAGGGGAGAAAAAATATCCATCACTTTGCTTATAAAGTGCAGCTGGGTCTGCAGCCATTCAGAGGAAATGGCTGTGGATCCCCCCCGTGTCATTCTTCAAAAATAGAGCCATTCTCCTCCAAGTGCTCTTCCAGGATTCATTTGAAACCCCCCATTGTAGCTCGGCGGCTGTTGGGTTTGGAGCTCAGGAGTTGGTGGCTTTTAAGAGGTCTGCTCCTGCCACAGGTGTCCTTTGGTGACAGTGCCTCTCTATTAGGGTACAGCAGGTAGATGCCACTGCTCGGTGTCGGGGAGGCTGGGACAAGCAATCCTAGCAAGGCGCCGGCGTTTCAATTAACTTCCAAGACAGCCAACATTTCAGGACCTGTACATCTCTCTCCGCAGCAGCTGGGATGTATTGTATTATAAATAACAATAAGCAGGCCCAGTCAAAGGCTGTAATTGAATCTCTTCATTTTGCTGACTCGGGTGGAAAAGCCCCTTTGAGTGAATTATGCCTTGGGGGTGGGTGATTTGGACGAGGTGTAAAGGTAACACACTCTCGCTGTAATTAAAGCAAACATCCGTCCCTGTCGCTGCTGCTGCCCTCGGGGTGTGCAGGAGCTGCTTTGATGGTCTTGCTCTGGGCAGATCCTGTTGCTGGTCTGGGAAGCATCACTCAGCCCTCCTAAACTAAGGTGGTTTGGGCTGTGGATGTCTGTTGAAGAGGAAAAGGAAATTCCCTCCTCGTGAGGTACTGGAAGCGGTGAGAAGGGACTCGCTGTTCCTCCATTCTCTTACGTTTCCCTTGTACTGGTACTGTAGCCTCCTTCCCATGTTTCCAGCTGTCCCCCGGCTCCAAAATCCTCATTTTTGTGATCGTGGAGACCTCCTTCTTGCTGATGATCTTCTGCATACGCCAGCTGCAGGCCCAGGGTTAAGGAAATTTTATGGATTTAAGCAAGTGCTCTCTTTTGTGGCTGAAATGGTGTCATGCAGGTGGTGTTGCCAACAGGAATGAGCAGTTTAGTTGACCTTTGCTTAAAGCAGTAGCCTGGCATGTCTTTTGGCTAATGGAGAGAGCCAAAGGTTGATGCCTTCCTGCTCCCTTCCATCCCTTGCGCCCAACTGCTCTCGGCACACACCCCTCTCATCTCTTCTCTCCTATCCAATCCAATCCAGACGTCTCCCCAAGGCCATCACATTTTTCAGCCCAAATTTTGCATTGACAGAATATATTACATCTGCAGCGAGGCAGAATATAAAGTGAGGAGGAGTTACTGGGGGAGCACAGGGAAATGAGGTTTTTTCTCCACTGCGAGAGCACAGGGTTAAATTGGCAGCTGCAGCCAGAGCTTCTAGGTCCCTCTGTGCTGTTTCAGGTTTTCTTGGAGATTTTTTGTTGAGAACATGCTCCACCTTTTTTCTTTTCCCCTCTAGAATCCACTTTGTATGTCACTTGCTTTTTCTTTTTTTTATTATTATCTTAAACATCCATTATTTAGAAACTGCTGGAGCCTGGAAACCAATTTCCATGCTCATTTCAAAGAGTTTGCAGCGTTTAGGTGGTTATGTACAGGCTATTACATGGACTGACCATGGGGAAACAGCCTGGCAGGGCTGGGTGCCCTGTTGGGAGGGGACAGTAGGCAGGGGGGTAAATATGGGATAACTCCTGCCTGATGGACATTTGTACCTCAGGATGACTGGGGGTGAAAATCATGGAGGATGAAAATCAGTGCTGCTTTTGGGACAGGGTCCTGTGCTGGAGGAGGGATGGGAGCCCATATTCTCCCCCTGAGAAGGGGAGCTGTGGTGGGCAGTGCTGCCTCTGGCCACCCTCCGTCAGGGGATGCTGAGCTCCCTCCCAGATGGGGACGTGGTTGTCATGGGTGTCCTTGGCTGTTCTTGGCTTTGCAGGGCTCAGTGTGTAAAGCAGTGGATCCCTGCAGATGCTTTAAGCTACTCAAGGGATTAGGCAGGGTTATGAGCAATCCCAGGATGGAGGAAATGTGGAGGCAGCTTGCAGCCAGCCTCATCCTCCTCTCCTCCAGCCAAAGAAAGGAGTGGAGGGATCTTTTTGTCTTGGTTTAGCCATTTGTGGGTGGGTGGTTGAGGAAGCCCCTGATGCAGGAGGGATCCCTCTTCCCAAAAAACCTTGCTGCTCATATTTAGGGCCAAGGAGGTGGTGGGAGGGAAATCCAGGATTGAGGGATTGAGTTCATCCCTCTTGTAAGCCCGTCAAAGTCAGCGGAGTCACGGCAGGAGGAGAGCAGGCTGGGTGCAATCCCGGCCTGAGAGCAATCCCTAAATGCCATTGCCTCGGTGTGACCCTCTGCTGAGCCCTGTGTGAGTCACAAGGATCCCTCATGGTGCCACTTTGGTGGCAGGGGAGCACCACAGAAGTCACCATCACGAGGACATGGACAAAGGGAAGAGCTGTCCCAGCAGGACATGCTCCTTTTTCCCAGTGTTAAGCCCAGAGTCTTTTATCCTGTGATTTCAAAAGAGCTGAAAAAGATCAATCAGTGGCATTATCTCTGCTTCTTGCAAACAGGATGAAGGTAGCAGAGCTGAGCTGGGGTCAGACAAGCCCCTGCCCTCCCTGGGTGCTCCCATCCCTCTCAAAACTCCCCAGGGTGCCAACATAAGCAACCGGGGTCTGCAAGAGGTGCCATCCACGGGACATCTCCCCTCCTGCTGCCTGTTAGAAAACCAAGATAGAATTACAGAATCCTGGAAGGGTCTGGGTTAGAAAAGACCTTAAAGTTCATCCTGTTCTACCCCCTGCCCTGAACAGGGACACCTTCCATTATCCCAGGGTGCCCCAAGCCCCATCCAGCCTGGCCTTGGACACTTCCAGAGATGGGGCAGCCACAGCCGCTCTGGGCACCCTCTGCCAGGGCCTCCCCACCCTCACAGGGAACAATTCCTGCCCAATATCCCATCCATCCCTGCCCTCTGGCAGTGGGAGCCATTCCCTGTGTCCTGTCCCTCCATCCCTCATCCCCAGTCCCTCTCCAGCTCTCCTGGAGCCCCTTCAGGCCCTGCAAGGGGCTCTGAGCTCTCTCTGGAGCCTTCTCCTCTCCAGGTGAGCACCCCCAGCTCTGCCAGCCTGGCTCCAGAGCAGAGGGGCTCCAGCCCTTGGAGCTGGTCTCTCCATGGTCTCTCTGGACAGGCTCCAGCAGCTCCAGCTCCTTCTGCTGTTGGGTGCCCCAGAACTGGAGGCATCTCTGCAGGTGAGGTCTCACCAGAGGACAGAATCCCCTCCCTCTCCGTGCTGCCCACGCTGCTTGGGGTGCAAGACGAGCAACATGGGATGACTGCACTGGGTTGGGTTGGTTTTCCAGGCTGCAGCCCAAACCTGGAAGCTCTGCAAGCACCCACACACCAAATCCAACCATGTCGGAGCTTCCTGATCCACAGCCTGCTCAGGGCCTTCTCCAAGCTCCTGCTGTCCTCATCCTCATCCTCACAGCAGGAAGCTGAGGCTGGAATCCTCGTGGTGCTGCCGGTGGTGGCAGGCAGGCAGCCTCCCATTCCGTGTTGGAATTTTCCCCGCGTCGCCGTGAGTTAATTCATTCCAGTAAATCATCCAAAATAATTTGCGGCGAATATCAATTTTCTGTGTGAACTTCTCGCTGGCTGCACAGAAGTATCTTCTGCCGACACGGCTCCCTCATTCTGCTGATCTGAGACAACAAAGCAGCTGGGGAATAAACAGGAGGCGAGCTGGAGTCCCCGGGGCTGCCGGCACGAGGGAGGTGCCTGGGCTGGAACTCACTCGTAGATAAAGCCCAGCGAAGGCAGGCGATGATTAAAGGCTAATTTGCTGTCTGTGTAGTGTTAAGTGCCCCCCTTTCCTAACGAGCAGGAGGCACTGCCAACCGTTCTGCTTCGCCGCCTCTCTTTTATTTACCTTTTCAATTATTTTAAGGCTTTTACGAACTTTGATAACGAACGTGTCTCCTCTGTGAGCCCCCTCTGTGCCGGGTCGGTGGCAGGGGGTGTGTTTTCTATGCTAAGAGAGACTTAGATGGGCAGCAAATGTCTCTAAAATACCCCCCAAAAACAACCCAGAAAACCCAGGCTGCTCTGCTCTGTCTCGTGATGGATTTCAGCCGTGAGCAGTGCTGGCTGTCACTTGGTCGACCTTTCTCCCCTACCAGCTGGTAGAGCAGAGCTGTCCCAGAGCCAAAGGCATGGCTGTATGGAGCTCTGTCACCCCGGGAGGGTGGTGGCAGGGTGAAGAAGACTCAATAGTAGCATCTTAACCACCGTCTGCCCTCAAAAAAAAAAAAAAAAAAAAAAAAAAAATCATAGGCAAGACTTTTGGGTTGGTTTGGTTGCTTTTTTAAGGATGGTATTTTGTGATGTTTTAAGCGTGGTATACGGTATTTTTTATATTATTTCATAGGATTTTATGATTGGTTAATCTCTGGCTGCGCCGTGGCTGTGTTCACACTGGGGTTTGGAAAACCTGTTTTGGTGTTTTGGCTTTTGTTCTCATTGTGATGGGAAAAGTCTTAGGGAGAGTTGGGATGACGAACCCGTTTTATCACAGAATCACAATGGTTTGTGTTAGAAGGGACCTTGAGGCTCATCTTGTCCCTGCCACGGCCAGGGACACTTTCCACTAGACCAAGTTGCTCAAAGCCCCGTCCAGCCTGGCCCTTCTCCCACCTTTCATCACGGAGACGAGCTGCCAGGTGAGAGTTTCTAAGAGGGGCTGTAAAGGAGAGAAAGGAGGAGCTCTTTCCCCACTCACAGAGCCTGGAAGCAGCTTATCTCCATGGTACATACTGCAAATGTCTTCAGCATCCCTTCTCAGGAGCTCTCTACCCAGGGTTTAACCTGGATACCAGGATTGGAGTGCCTTTGGCTCCTCATCTGCAGGAACCAGCAGCACTGCAGCTTCCCTCCTGGAGGAAGGAAAATTTTTCCTTGGTGCTCAGGCAGCTCGGGCTGCTCTCACACCGGGCTGGGTGTCCTATGATGGGGACCTGGCACAGCCCTGGGGAGCTCAAAATAGATCTGGGGCACCCATTTGCAACCGGTGCCAGGACTGCACACAGGCTCCCGGTGGGGGAGGCGGCCCTGATTAAAAGAACTATTTTTAAAGAGCCTGGATGCAGGGAGGAAGAGGTGATAATTAGCTGGTAGCAGTGGCTGCACTGCAGGACGGGGCTCGGATGGGTCCCTGTGCTAGCAGGGAGATCCACACAGCTAGAAAAAATATTGCTGGGATCTGGAAAGTACTGGCTCCGTTCTCCTTGCCTCTCTCTCCAAGAAGCCCTGCTATTTGATTATCACTGTTTTATTTTCATAGATGTAGCACCTGCTCTTCACTCCCACAGTGGAAGCAATCGGGGCGTCGAGGGCTGGTTGGGAATTGTGTCTGTGTGGTGAAGATCATCAGGAATGATTTGGGTGATGTTTTTCACCACAAAGAATTTATTTGTTTGTTTGCTTATTTGCTTTTTAGATGGCTGTGAGACAGGATGAATTTTTCATGCGGAAAAAAATTCAAGTGTTTTATTGTTTGAAAAATTGGCTTTAAGTACACGTGTGTATATGTGCTGTTGGGAAAAAAAATGGAGCTCTTCAGTCATCTTCACTTATTTATTTATTTGTGTGATGCGTCATGCAGATTTATTTAATTGATGGCAGCACCTGGAGTGTGTTAGGCACTTCCTAAGCTCTCCCAAAGGCCGGGCTTTGGTTTTGTGCTCAGCCTAAGGACAGACAGACACAGCGCTGGAGGTCAGCAGAAGGGGAAGAGCTGCAGACAATTTATGTAGGAGCTAAATCTCTTCACTCTGAGCCGCCCAGAGCCAGTACGTGCAGCCTCTCGGGGGGCTGGATTAGCTCCTTGTCATCTCCCCAGAGTGGATTCCCTTTATATACATATATATATATATATATATATGTGTATATATATATATATATATATATAATGAGTGTGTGTGTGTATTTCTCTTTCATTTGGCTGGGATAAAAATTGCTGAGTCAAAGATTCATTTTCTTCTCGAGCCCCTTGGAAGGCAGATAAAGGGGCTGGCGGCGCTCAGCAGGGCCATAAATAATGCATAGAGCACAGGAGCAGCCAGCCCAGCCCTCTGCTCACACGGAGAAGATTTCTCCATAACATATTACCCTGTCTCCCAGTGCCGGCGCTTCTTCACTCACCTTAGGCTAACACCTACTGCTCGGAGAAATAAATAAATAAACGGGCCTAATAAAGCCTCTGGTTACCAGCATTCCTGCCTGATCCTATCGCTGCAGCCCTCGGAATGCCCTGCTCCGAGTGGTGTCCTGGGTTTACTGCTTCAGGAAGGCACTGTGCTCAAGGTGATGTGAGGACAAGGGGAAAAATGTGCCTGATTATTCTCCTGCCATCCCCCCCAGGCTGGAACACTGCCTTCCCACCATCTCCCTTCATCTTGGGGACAAGACTCTTGTCCATTTAAATGCAGAAAATGTCCCTGTGCTGAGCTGGAATGCCAAATCCGAGGCAGCTGAGAACGTGGAGGACTTTCAGATGCAGCTGAGGTTGGGTCTTCACCCACGAGGTGATGCAGCAAATGCCTCTTAGGATTCACTCTTGCTCCGTATCATTGATCAAATTGCTTCCAGCTGCTCCCAGAAGCCTTCCCCTCCTTTCCAGGTCTTGCTGCTGGTGGCCTGAGCCTCTCCATTGTTGGATAATGGCTTGGGAAGGTTTGTTGGTGGGAGGGTGACAGCCCAGCTGAGGTGTGGTTGGTCTTGTGTGTTCCACACAAAGCTCCTTCCTGCTCAGGGTGGGAAGAGGCTCCTGTGGAACATCGAGAACTTATGTGGCCTCAGTTCTGAGCTCTCAGCAATGCTCCAGGGAGGAGCAAGTGCGCCCTGGCACAAAGGGAGTGAGGGTGTTACCCAGCTGGTGGCAGCTCAGGGGCCTTTGTCACGCAGTCCCGCACCGTGGGGGGCTTCAAAGGCCCTTTCCCTTCCCTTTGAGCTGCTGGTTCAAACGAGCCTCAGCCGTCAAAGAGAAACTCTGAGCAAAACTGTCGTGGTTCATCTGCTTGCCATTGAGTCCGGATGCAATAAATTGGTCCCAGGTTGGCACAGGGGATCCAGGTGAATAAATGGAACAGGGGCCTCCCTGTCTCGTGGTGCACAGTCAGAAGATGCTGCTGAGAGAACCTAAAAAGCAGCAAATGTCAAATAGATGAAAGAAAAAATCTTTCTTCTCCCTTTTTTCTGCCTGCTCACAGAACATGCTGCTACTCCTGAAGTTTCTCAGCCTGCTTTTCCTTGGTCTTCAGCCTCAAATCCCTTGTCAGGAGCTACCTTTGAAACCAAAGAGTAGCTGTGGAAGGGTGAGAGGGAAAGATACATTTCCCACCCGACCTGGACAACTTTGGAGAGTTTGGAGGAGCTCTGAGCCATCCCACTTCAGGGTGCCGGGCACCCTCTGGTTGGGGAGGGTCAGGAAGGGAGATTGGCTTGGGAAGGGTAGCCCAGGAGTGCCATCTTCAGGATTGTCGTTACCTTTTTTCCTGAAGTTCTAACGAGCAGGTTGGGTGCTGCTACTGCAGTTTGAGCTCGCTGAAAATCCTCTGTGGCCAAGTTTTCCGTGTTTTACCCTAATTCTCCTTCCTGGCTCCTGCTGCAGCCATGCATGCTCCGGGCAATGCCTCTTCAGTGACATTTCTTTGGGTATCATTGTGCTTGGCTGTTTGATTCCACATTTTCAAGGGTATTTGGAGGAAACGTGGATGGTTCATCGACTGGTATTTGAAGGAAGCGGCAAATTTAATTAAAAAACATGAGGCAAAATTAGTAGTAAAGGAGACTGATTGCAAGGTTTGATGTAGGGCGGATTTAGGCATGGCACAGGAGCCCCAGGAAGCACTGGCTCCCTGCTCCGTCCCAGTTCTCTGCCCTTGGGGAAAATAATAACAAGGAGAAGCAGAGGGAGAAAGGAAGAAAAAAAAAAAGCTGGTTTTTATTGTTGTTTGTGATTTTTACATAAATTTTTCAGATTGCACAGCCTGTCTTGTCTTTTTTTTCCCCTGTCTGCTCTGTTTAATGCAAACGGCACCTTCCCGCTGATTGCAATCACACACTGATTGAGAGCAGCTCCTCTGCCTGGGCTGGGAGGGAAGGAGGCAGCGTTAACCCTTTCTCTCACTTCCCTCTGTGCTGTCTCACTCCTTTCTTGCTTCCTCCCCTTGCTGAGGACTCCAAACCCACTCCCCAAACCCCCTGCTTATACATGCGCCAGAGGTCCGCGGCGCTAACAGCAAATTTATTTTCATAAGTGAAAGCTTTGAAATAGATACTGACCTGCTGCTTCAGGGCACAGGCCCAGCTCCAGCTAATATGATTAGGAAGAAACTTTTCCTGCAGAGGAATCCTTGCCTATCTGCCTGCTGCAGCTGGGTGCCCCGGGATGCTGGGAGCAGTGGTCACCGGGGGAGGGGGAAGCCTCGGCTCCATGGATCTTTGTTCTATCCCAGTTCTTGTTTCCTCCTCATCACAGCTGCTTCCCGTGGTGCATCCAACAACACCTGGCCCTCATGGCCCCTTTGCTCCTGGCAGGTGGAGTGGTGGGGAGCAGCCTCACAGCTCACAGAATCGTGGAATGGTTTGGGTTGGAAGGGACCTTAAAGCTCGTTTTTGTCCTTGTGATTTCTCCTTTCCATTTCTTCAAGCATCCAGGTTGCTCCCAGTCTTGTTGAGCTTGGCCTAGAGCACTTCCAGGGATGGGGCATCCACAACTTCCCATGGACTCAGAGCAGTGCTCTGCTTGCTCCCAGGGATTGGGATCCAGGATCCAGGGATCCCTACAGAAAGATCATCATGGAGAGTGGCCATTCCAGCAGCAGTTTGGCACAACTGCTGCTGGAGCACTCTGGGCTTTTTGCTAATTCCCGTCTTGTGAAAACTCGTAAAAGCTCTTAAATCTCCATAATCCTTAATCCAGTGGACACACACCTTTTCACAGTGGAGATGCACAGGCTGTGGGAATGGTCCAGGAGTTTGATGAGTCCAAATCTCAATTCCACGTGTTGCCTTGGGGCTTGGATCACAGCACACAGAAATCTTCCAGGCACCAGGTGTGATGAGAATCCTCCCAAAAAAGTCACTCCTGCAAGCAGTGGGGCTGCAGATTGTCCATGTGGGGTGGAGGAGCTGAGTATCAGTGAGGAACGGGGCTGAGAACTGCACTTCTTCAAGGCTGACAGCTTCACACCCAGCGGTGCAACATGCAAAAATAGGATCAAAAGCCACCCTGGTCCTTTTTTGCAGGGGCTGTGATTCTGCTGGGAGGGAGCTCAGCCAGGCCAGGCGTGTGCATCCCAAAATTTGGCCATGCCAGGTCCCTCCCTTCTCTTTCCCTTCAATAAAGGTGCCCCAGGAGACAGGGAGGGGAGCGCTTTGCAGGCACAGCGATGCCTGCAGAGGCTGGGAGTGAATGTGGTCCATGGGCTGATAAGTTACCTGAGAAGGGAATGACTTCAGGGATTGGATTGCGTTGCCCAGCTCGGTTACGTGGAGATAACATCGTGGTTTGAGACATCGATCACTTCAAAGGAACCTGCAGAGGGATTTTAATGCCTCGCAAATTGCTTTTGCTTCTATTCAATTTACATTCACGATTGCACAGAGCATATTTAGGAGCTTTCCAAACTGCCACAAACAATGACAAATCTCTCCTGAAACGTTCTCCTGTTGCAGTAAATTTGACCTGACAAAAGACAGGGAGAAACTTCGGCCTCCTTCGGTGCCATAAGGGTCTCCTAACCCCACAGAGAGCTGGAGTTTGGGCTCGCCAGCCCCAAACCTTTGTGGGAAAGGCATTGGTGTGATGCTGCAGCATCTGAGGGCTGGGTCAGGATGTTCTGTGTGAGAGAAGTCACTGATCCTGAAATTTCTTCCCTGTGGAAAGTCTTATTGATGGAGCTAGAGTCTCTGAAAGGGCTGCTGGTGGAGATTAAACAGAATGTATTCCTGGCAGTGGGTATATGCTGTCCTTGCCACTGGAGACACGGTTAGGAAAGACAGGGATCATTTCTGCACCAGAAAAAAAACCCTTCTTGCTTTAGCTGGGGCTGTGAGGTTGAGCCTTGGTCCCAGTGCCCATGGGAAGGACTGATTGCCATCCTGATTAGCATACAAATGAGTGGATTGGGAAGGAAGCGAGGAGCTGGGGAAATAGGAATGTGCACCAGGACCTGGCAGCATGGCTGGGATTCCTAGCACAGGGCTCTTCACATATAACACAGAGTCTTCAGGACATTTTTTCTGGGGATTCTTGCTATGGTAAGAGGCACAAGAAGTGCCTCTGAGCTGGGGTGTGTTTCTCTCTGCAAGGCAGGTTCAATAGTCCCACCAGCCCTGTCACAGCCTCTCCAGTCCTACCCAGCCCACCATCCCATGGGAATTCTGCTAATTGAAATGTAATCAATACAGCAGTGATTGGTTTGCTGGTGAGAGAAGATGCCTTTCTCCTGCTAGAGGGACAGGCTGTGCTGATATCTGGGAGAACACAGGAGTTCACAGCCTCAGCTGGGGATCCCAGCCATGCTATTTTGGGATTCCCAGGCTGCTCCAGTGTCACTGGATCTGTTCTTTATGGTTTAGGAGATACAACATGCCCTCAGTATTTGGTCCTTATGCTCCCAGTGCTGCCATGGCTTTGGCATAGGCATCTTTCCGTGGCTCCTGATGGGGATAGGGCTGGGAGAGGAGGGCAGATGCCAGGAGGAGGGAAGGGTATTTTTGCCAGGCAGTCTCCAGGGCTTGCTTGTCTCCAGCACAGCTTTTTCCCATGCTTCCCAGTCTGTGGTCAGGCAAAGAACCCTGTCGCCTGAGTTTAATTTCATTAAAGATGTTAATTCTGACCCTGCCTCTGCATATTCATGAGGCAGTGGTGTCCTTCCGCTGCCATGGACAGTCAGGATGAGCTGCCATCACGGCACACAGCGGGTGCACATCCCCAGAACGGGAGGGTGCCACGTTCAGCTCAACCTCATTCCCCTCCAGCTCATACCTGCTGCTTCCTGGAGGCTTTAAAAGCCAGTGCAGAGCTGCAATGGGCTTGCCCCGAAACTCCCACTGGGTTTTTCCAGCAGCATTTGTTGCCCCAAAGGACTTCTGCAAGTCCATGTGGCCCCTGCTTGCTTAGATGCACCTGGATGACCCCCAAAGCACCCCTAAACTTCCACAATTAGTTTCCCAAATGGAAATCTATAGATTGCAGAGGCCAACTGAGCTCCTTGGCATGGCCAGGACACCAGGGTGAAGCCTCACATTGTGTCCATGTCCTCAGATTTGCTATGTGGTACCTGCCAGAGCACCTCCTGCTCTGATAGAGCCAGAGATTTCAGCTGGGAAATGTCAGCTAGCCTTGGATGGATTAAGGGGTTTTGGCATCATTCCTGGCACTTTTTTATCTCGTTCCTCCATGAAGCTGTGATCTCAGGGATGACTGTGCTCCAGGGGAAAGCAGCTATCAAATGCAGCAAGGAGTAAAGCTCCTACAACAGAGCAAAGCCTATTCCCAAGGCCCCCAGTGTGGACAGGCTTCCCAAGTCCTTTCATTCAGCTGGTGCTTCTGTTTGGGAATGGCGTGTTTGGCACTTTCCCCAATTTTCCTCTGCTTTGGGGTCTGAGATAAAGCCTTTCAGTATTACTCATCTATCCCAGGAGACTGGGAAGGGCTCTGAGGAACTGGAGGCTGTGGTGGTGTTTCCAGCTGGAGCTGGATATGGTGGGGCAGCCTCTCTGTGTGGGGCTTTCAGGCTGGTGTCTGGCACTGCCACGTGCATCCGTGTCCATCCTCTCCTTTGTGGAGCCACGCAGCAACAGAGCACAAAGCTGCTCTGTCCCCTGGGCCCTCTTGCCCTTAGATGGCTGCAGAAGGCTGCCAGCCCCGTTACTGGGCTTGATTTAATCCTGGTTTTTGTGTAACAGCCTGAAAATCCTCACGGCCATCAGGGCACAGCACATTAGGGATCTAGAGACACGTGTTCAAACCTTGTTCTGGGCTCCTGTGGAAATGCTCCCACGGCTGTGTCAACTGTGGGGAGGTGCTGGGATGCACAGGCAGGATTAGATTACATTTAGAAAGTCCCTTCCCACTTCAGCTATTCCATGATTCTATTCCATGATCTTTCCCAGATGCTTGGGATACCCAGAGAAAATGAACTGATTTCATACTGGTGTCTTCTCCCAAGTGTTGTGTTTGGGTAGGAAGGGAAATTTGGGGCTCCATAGAGTGAAGGAACGTGATTCATGAGCATGGGGGTGCTGGGCCCCTCTCCTGTCCAGGCAGGTTATTTCCTCCAGCATATCTTTGATCTGCACTGAATGCTGTCAGCTTTTAGGGCTCAACCCCTTTCCCTTGGATAGCCCTAAAAAGGCACAGAGGAACTCTGAATGTTCAGTCTCTGCTGCCCTATTTGCTGCTTTGTCCCTCCAAATCCAGGTTGGCACTGTAGAAAATATCCTGATTATATTCCTCTCCTCTGCCTTGCCCCTTTTTCATCGAATTAGTGGATGCACCAGGGCTGATCATTAATCTTTGTGGTTCTGAGCTCTGCTGGAAAATCTGCTGGGGTGAAGCTGTGGAGTCATTGCTGCACAGGGCTCTGACCCTGCCCAGAGCTCAAGAGGGACCCTGAGGTGTCACCCAGCTGGTGGCACGGGGTGGCTGTGCTGGCTGGCGGGGGGAGCAGCCACTGGGCTCTTTCCCCCTCTCCTCTCCTCCTGCCTGGAGCTTGCCAGTTTGCATTGCACAGGAAGAAATGGGAGAGTCATAAATCAATCTCGAGTGTTTCTCTTCTCTTTAGGGGTAAAATAATAACCCCAAACAAAACAAGGTCGGGAGAAAGGAATTCCTAATGACAAACTTACTTCAGCTAGGACACCAGGGGCTTCAGCAGTATGAGATTAAACCTGCTGTGCTGAGACTCTATTACTCCATATATTACTGTGTGCTGCTGGACTGATGGTTCTCACAGGCGGAAATATAACCCTTGGAAATGTCAAGGCACATAATAAAGAGACCTAGCAGGGGAGGCTGGGTGGCTCCAGGGATTGATAAAGCCTTTACAGCACCAGAGCTGCTGTGAGGAGGGGTAGGTGCCTGCTGGAGCTCACACACTTTGCTGGTCCCTTTGTTAGATGGCTCCAAGGGAGAGGTGACATGGGAGAAATTCTCCTGGAACAACTCCGTCTGGCCAAGTTTGCTTTGGAAATAAAGCATGGACCTCAAAATGAAAGCTTGGATGAATAGTTGCCTCCTTGTGCAGTCCTCAGCTGTGTTTGTCCCCGGGGTGGCTGTCACACTTATACCTCTTCATTAGCTCTTAATACTTCCCGTGTCCTCTTGGCATTGCAAATCCCTTGGGGACAGGCTGTTTCCCTGGGAGCCCAGCTGGGTCTCCTGGGTTTGTGTGAGACCACACTGTAAATCTCTTGGGAAGTGTCTCCCTAATGGCTGGTGGATAGAGCCATCTCAAGGGGAAAGCAGGCAGCACTTGGGATCCTCGCCAAGGACCTCGTAACAAATCCTCAAGGGGAGCAAAAAGCATTTGCTCATTGGCATGTGGACCTATAAATCCTGGGTTCGGGAATGGGCACAGGCATGAGGTGCTGGATGAGCTGATGCCAGTGGGTCTGTGTGTGCTGCTCCCAAAAATCCCACTCACCAGTGCTGTGCTTAACAGGGCTCCCTGGTAGCCCTGCTTGGTGGCTGGAGACTGTGAACCTTCCCATCCCTCCATGGCGGCTGCGGGCTCGTTAAGGCGAGAAGAGGGAAATAAATCTCCTGGAACTCATGAACTATTTACAGCAGTGCTGAGCAAGCAGTCTGCAATTATTTATTTATTCTCCCCAGGACGCTGCACTGGTGAACCCAGAGAGTTGGGAATGCTGCCAGGGCTTCCCAGTCCAGCCCCACACTGTCTCCTCTGCATGGGGCTCCTGGTGGGCAGGCAATTCCCTGATGATCCCAAAAGGCTGTACACATGCCCTGGGAGCATCTGTGTGCTGTGTGTGTCTTTGGAGGGAATAAAACCCAACCTTTCCTTGTGCTGAGGTATTTTCAGCGCTGCTCTGGCTCAGCATTCTTGTGCCCAGGGCCACAAAAAGAAGGAAAATCATGTTGTGGAAGAGGAGGATATTTTGCAGGGAGATGTGTTGGAGGAGTCTGTTGCATGTGAAATGTATCTGCAGCTGGTTTGGGGTGTAAGGGAGGATCAAAAAATGGTTTGGGTTGGAAGAGACCTTAAAGATAATTTTGTTCCACCCCCTGCCATGGGCAGGGACACCTTCCACTACGGAGGTCACTCCAAACTCCATCCAGCCTGGCCTTGGATAATTTTGTGGATGTGGCTTGATTTTATGAAATACCCATTTTTCCCTGAATAATTCCCAGACAATCAATAGATATCTATGAGTGATCCTTCCAGTAATTACACAACCTCCTGTGTTGTGAAAACAGGTCCTGTAAACAGCCAAGAGAAAAGTCAGGGTTTTCTGGGCCTTATCCACAGCACCCTGCCTTGCACAGGGATGGGTCTGGGAGGCACTGCCCTGCTGGCCTTCCCTTCCCTGTCCCTGTGAATTTTCTACCCCAGAATTAGGGTTGATGGAGAGGATGCTGTGAGGATGAAGGAATGGCCCCTTTCCCTTTCCTGGCAGCACTGGAGTCTCCTTACTGGCACTCATGTTTCTTCAAAGGCATTTTCTCGCTGTGGGGCTTATGGGCCAAGGACACTTTTTGCCTTCAGCTTTATATCTGTCAGTTTGATCAGCAAATGGGGGAGAGGGCTATAAAACTGTGGAGGCTGAGTCCTAGTCCCTTTAATCCCTCCAGGAGGGCCGGCGTTATTTCTCCGTCGGGAGCGCTAATAGGATTCTAATACGCTGGCAAATGGGATTTTTTACAACTGCCATTCTGCACTTACGGAGACGGTGTGTCACCAGGACAGCCCTATAAATTCTGGAGATGGAGGGGGCTGGTGACTTGGGAGGGGGAATGGTGCCCTTGCTGATGATGTTTGGGAAGGATTGGCCAGGTGCCCCATTGCTGTTTTCCATGCTTTTGGAGCATCACCACGGCTTGACTGGGCGGTATTGCTGGGCTGGTGGTTGGGCTGATGGGGCAGGGGTGGTTTGGGTATTTCTGGTAGAATTGAGGGTTGGTGTCTGGAATTTTGGACTTACCCTCCTTGCTCCCTCTGTGCCCTCCCTGTTCCCTCTGTGCTCTCTCATTCCCTCTCTCCTGCATGTGTGTGCCAGGATGAGCATCTCTTTCATGCTCTCAGCAGGCAAAGCAAGGAGTTGGGTGCTCAGTGCTGTTCACGTTGGTTTAAAGGAATTACAAAGCCCTCATAAACCTGGGAATGTTCTGGCAGGATCTGTTTGTTCCTCCCCTCCATTGCTACCCCCTGCCTGTGTCTCCTCTGTCACAGTGGCTGGAAGGCTCCAGTGAGAAGGTCACATCCAGCACCCAGCTGCCTTTCCCAGCCAGCTCCAGTGCTTGGCCCAGGCCAGTGGGACCATCAAGTCTGTGGAATGGCAGGTCAGGGGTTCATTGGCAGTGGTCACTGCAGGGTGGCCATGCATGGAACACCTACACCTGCCCTGGTCAGGGAGATTCCCTGGAAGAGCAGGAATATCATGTCTTTGAAACTCTATTCCTTGCCTTGTGTTCATGCACATGGAAACGTTTGTGGAATTGTAGGACAGTGATGTATTTATGGCCTTGCTCTAAATCCCTGGGCTAGAGCAGAGCTGGCAGAGAGGGCAGGCTCCATGGATGCAAATGGATCCCACTCCATTTGAACATCACTCTGGCACCCATGGGACACACCAGGAACTGCACTTCATCCCCTCCTCAGCAGGCAGTGCCTGGCTCGAGTGCCAAAGCCATAAATATTGTATCACTGTATCCAGTCTCAGCTCCGGATTGATTTTCCTCCAGCCTTGATCGCGGGAAGGCAGGGAGACGGGATTATTTTCCAGGGCAATCACAGGTTGATGGCTCCTTGCAGCTGCTTCCACACTTTTTGCCATCAGTAAATAAGCAGCTCCCCATGCTGTGCTCAGAGTAGCACCTATTTCCCTGGGACGTTCTCTGGGGTTTCATCCTACTCTGCTGCAAATTGGTACAGGAGAGTGGCCCGACCCTTCTTGTTTTACAGCAGCATGGGCATGTCGGTTTTATCTTATCTATTATCACCTCTGCCCGAGAGCTAACAAGATCTCATCTACCTCTCTCGCAAATCTTATTTGTCATCACATTCCTACAGCTGCCCAAAAGTCCCACCCTGACGTCAGGAATCCTCATGCCAAGCGCTGCACAGGTTGATTGCCAGAGACAGAGCTGCCCCACAGGTAATAGAGCAGCTCTCCTTATTCCCACTTTACAGGCAGCTGAGCCGAGGGGAAACGTGTGGTCCAAGTTAATAAAAACTCCTTGAATAATCCCCCTGTGATTTTTCCAAGGTTATAAAGGAAGACTGAGGTTTGAAGAGAGATGTGGAGAGCGCTAAACAGAAATCTGGCAGTCTGCAAACAGCTCGCTCCAGGGTTTTAAATTGTCAGGATGCAACCAAAGCAGCAGAGTTCCTTCCCCAATTAAAAAATAAAACAAATTTGAAAAGTTCTGCATGTAAATCGGCACCAGAGAATGAGCTCGTCTTGTGCAATAAATAAGTGAAGGCAGGAAAATGTCACATTTTATTGAGGGAAAATCTGTGATGGGAGAAAATATCTTCTCTGAGACTGATAAGTTTGGGGAAAATAAAATAGCAGCAAAGTGGCTTTCTCAGAGTCTCAGCTGCAGGAGGAGGTGGAGGAAGTGGGTGCCCCTGGTAGAGTTATCACAGATACCTCTGCACCCAGGACCTGGGAACATCATGGAAAAGGGCTCCTGAGCTGTCACTGGTTCCAGCAGAGAGTTAATACAAAATTGGGACCATCTGCTGCACTTCAGGATTTGCTTCTCATGCTGTTGTATCCTACCTCAACACATCTGGGCAAGGAGAGGTGGTGAGACAGCTGCTGGGGACAGCAACCCTTGAACTTACCAGGTGGTGTGTTAGCTCAGGCTGCTCCAAATTCTCCCAGATTCTATAAATCCAAAGTTTTTCTCTGCTTGGAGAGGTGGCTGCAGCTCCCTGTGCTTCCAAAGTCTTGGAACTGGGGTCAAATCAATGCAACGTCTCACAGGTTCTGCTGGGAATGGGTGGGATGTCCTCTCCTGGACCAAGAGACTCTCCAAATGATAGAATCATGGAACCAATGAGATTGGGAAAGACCTCCAATGTCATGGAGTCCTATCTTTGACCAGTCACCACCTTTTCAACTAGACCAGAGCACTGAGTGTCAGGTCCTGTCAAAGCCAGGGCTGCATCTCCCCTTCTCCCTTCTTCCCAGAAAAGCCAGGAGAGATTTGTCCCTTGGACAAATTCATTCGGTCTTGTCACCTTGGTTTTTACTCTTTGCAGTGAAACTTTGTAGGAAATCATCTGGAATTGTGGCTCTGTCTTGCAAACCTTCAGTGGTGTGTGGGTTTGGTAGGTCCTGCTTTCTCTGTGTGCTCTAACCCCAAGATATTCCATCCCCTGTCCAAATCTGACAGGGTGCATTGCACACTAAGGTGAGAAGCAGGTGAAGGAGATGAGATTTTTTTACTGTTTTACTCCTAAAATTGCCTGTGACCAAATCCATTTGCTTGAGCAGTCAGGAGATTGAGGATTTGGACTTTGGAGAGGAAAAAACGCATCTCCAGTGCAGTACTGCAAACCAGGATGGGTCCTGGAAGGGGTTTTCCACCTCCTGAGGCATCTGGCTCTGGGCACTGCTGGCAGTGTATCCCAAACCAATGGGATTTCAATGGAAACATCCATTTCTGCAGGTAGGAGACAAACACTGACAACAAAGAGCTCAGCAGGGAGTGCAAGCAAGGCAGAAGAAAGATGAGTATTTGGCTTGCAGAGAACTGTTTTATTCCTGTCCCTACCAGAATAGGATGCTCCTTTCCCATTCAGAAGAAAAATGAGGTTGTGGTGATGATCTTTGGGTTTTATTTGTAGAAAGGATTTCATGGGAGGAAGGAAAACAAGGAGGAGAGGGAAAACAAAGTCATAGAAAGATTTAGGTTGGAAAAGCCCTTTAAGGTCACCAAGTCCAACCAAACCAGCACTGCCAAGGCTACCATTATCTATGTCCCCAGGTGCCACATCTACATGGCTTTTAAATCCTTCCAGGGATGTCAAATTCATTCCTGTCCTGGACAGCCTGTGCCAATCCTTTCACTGTAGAGATTTTCCCCAATATCCAACATAAACCTCCCTTGGTATCACTTGAGTCCATTTGCTTTTGATCTTTCTATGCTCTTGTTGAACCTTAGCATGATTTTCCATTCAATAATTTTATGTTAAATATTTTAATTGATTTTTTAAATAATAATTGAACTTAGAAGAGTCTGAAGCTTTGTACACCCTACCAAGGATACGATGGATGTGAAAGTCTTGCATGGCCAAGCCTTGTTAGGAGCTGCAAACTCTCTACTTGACGGGAAATGGAAAATAAGACAAATAGATCAATTTTCATTGCAGCAAAAGCTTAGCAGTCGTGGGCTTCAAATTTCCTCTGGGGGCTAATGTTGTTTAACTTATTTCTTAATGGTCTGAAACACGGGGTGACTGGGGCTGTGGCCTTTGACTGCAAGAGAAATATAAAGTTGGCCTAATAATGGAGCGTTGGGAATTATGAAAAGGAACTGGATAAATTAGATTGTGGCCTTGTGTGTGGCAATGGCAGTGTCCTCCTGGAGAGATAACGATCAGTATTTACTGAAGGGAAGGAAAAACCAGGCCAAATCTGCTGTATGTGGAGAATCTATTCCAGATACTGGGATAGGCGATGCTGTGTTCATGGAGTGCTGGGATTTCACACGTTCCTGGGGATTGCAGAGGGGCAGCTCCAAAATGCGCTGCTGGCAGAAACCAGGCAAGTTTCTGGGCTCAGCAGAGATGTGAGGAAATTAAAGCACTGAGGAGGGTTCTGTGTGTGATTTTATGGCAAGGAAAAGCTCTCGGTTAGGCGCTGGCAGGGAGGAATGGATATCTCCTAACACATGGGGCTGATGTCCTTAGTCACGCCGGTGGAAGTGACCCGATGCAAAATAGAGTTATAGATTTTTTGTGCTGCTGGACGTATGGCCAGAGTGGGATTTAGAGCTGCTTTTGCAGCTTCTGGGCTGTGTCTGAAACTGCAAGGAATTGCTGATACAAAGATGTTTCTGGAGACTCCCCACCATTACCAAGAAAATAAACATTAAAATAAAGATTTTTGCAGTGCAACATTATATAAAGAGCCCCAAATTGAATTTAAGTACTCAATAAGAATCAAATTTTTGATGTAAAGCTGACTTTTTCTCCACACAACCATTGTATGAAGCCAGCAGAGGCTCAGCCAGACCCATTGGGACATTTTTTGGTGCAAAAGACTTGTCCAGACTTGGTTCTCCTATGGTTTATGCCTCATATATTGTCCTCATGGCTTCCCTGAGCCTTTGGCACCTCACACGCTGCCCACTGTCCCCTGGGGGAATCAACAGCATCAGCAAACCTTGCAAACCTTTTAAAATTCTCCTTGCTCCATGGGTTCACTCTGTGGAAAGGAGCTGTAGGGAGGGCTGACTTATATCTCTTCCAGCAAGAATCTGGGAAGAAATCCTCCTTGATCCGGATGATTTGTGACATTTCACCTTTCATTTAAACTTCTGCAGTTGCACTTGGGCCAAGCAAACCTCAATGTACAGCGAAGGAAAAAAACACATGAATTGCGTATGTGTAATATATACATTTAATATGTAAAACTCAGTCCACTGATGTTTTCCTTTCTCTTGTTGAATATTCCCCTTCCTCACTGGGGAGCAGGAATAAAGTTCACAGCGCCGGGAATATAATCGAGCAAACGGCCTCTGCACTTATCAAGTGCCTCTGTTCTGCTTGGGCATTTAATCACCTGCAAAAGCCATTTATTGCCTCGTATACTCCTCTTCTATGAACATTAGCCCTTAAATACCTGGCATAATTAAAGGTGAAGCCGCAGCGCCGCGCTCCGTCTCCTGCCCGTGGAAGGGTAACAGATGAGGTGGGAGTTCTGGTGGAGTTCAAGGTGAGAGCCGTAAAGCCCATTTTCTGCATGTGTCAGGGACATTATTTTAGGAATGTCTAATTCTGCTGGCGAAAATTGAGGCTGGCTCAAATAATAATTCACGCTTAATGAACTTAGAGTTATAGCCCCGGTGCTGCGATTCCCTCCGTGCCTGGTGCGGTCGATTGGCCTTGTCAGATGTTTAAAGGATGGTGAGGAAATGACAAAAAGGATTTGATGGAATTAGACGGAATTCCCCCCAAAAACCTATTCCTTTTGTGTTTAGATCCCTGTCGGGGAAGAAAGAGAGAAATTTGCCGCAGCTTTGGCTGTAATCCAGTCGGCTCCTTGATCAGGACTTTTCAGGGCTTTAACCTTGTGTGTTCTTCTTGCAGCTCAGCTCTTCAAAGGGCTCATGCCCTTCCTTTATGCGAGGGAAAATAAACACAAAGCCTTGATGAAGGGTTAATACCCAGCGCTGTGTGTAGGGAGCAAATTTAAGCACTTGTCTGCCACGTTCCTTGACGCACCCTCGGCTGCCCAACAATCAGATATCCAAAGGCTCCATCATTAACGCCGTTATCCTCGTAACACCCCTTTGATAGTAAATTAATGGGCTGTGGGATGTAGAACATCAGACTGTTGCTGCTGCTGGGTTTATCCACTGGCAAGTTGTATGGCAGGGAAACGTTCGCCTGCTGAGGAGGGTGGGGAGTTGAGCCAAAGGCAAGCATCTCATTATGGCAAGGAGACAGTGAAATGTGAGTCTACCCAGGAGCTGGACTTGGTGATCCTTATGGATCCCTTCCAGCTCAGGCTATCTGATGATTCTGTCCTGGCTTCATGCCCAGGGGGTTTAGATACCATCTGCTGATGGTGGAGGTGTTGTTAATACAGGCTGTCCCGTGATGCATCCTAAGAAAGGCAACAAAGATGGGGAAGGGGTCTGGAGTGGCTGAGGGAGCTGGGAAGGGGCTCAGCCTGGACAAGAGGAGGCTCAGGGGGGACCTTGTGGCTCTGCACAACTCTTGACAGGAGGGGACAGTGGGGGGAGTCGGGCTCTGCTCCCAGGGAACAGGGACAGGAGGAGAGGAAATGGCCTCAAGTTGTGCCAAGAGAGGTTTAGGTTGAATATTTGGAAAATTTCTTCATGGAAAGGGTTATCCAACCCTGGCACAGGCTGCCCAGGGTGATGTTGGAGTCCCCATTCCAGGAGGGATTGCAAAATCATGTAGATGTGGCCCTTGAGGATATTGTTTAGTGGTGGCCTTGGCAGTGCTGGGTTAATGATTGAACTCAGTGGTCTTAGAGGGCTTTTCCAGCCTAAATAATTCCATGATTCTGTGAGTTTCAACTGTTACATTTGGGAGGCCAACCTGGGATGAAGAAGTAGGGTCTGGGGCAAGTGGAGATCAACAAGATCCCCCAATTCACAGCCCCATTATCCACCCCTCTTCTCCCTGAGCACATCCCCACAGAAGGATTGCTGAGCCCTGCATCGCTTCCTAGAAAGACAAGGATTTTTCTGGCTGTTGGAAACACGAGACATCTGTATAAACAATTGTATTAAGCTGCTGTTGTAGTAATTGTGTTTGTACAGTGAAGCAAAAAGGCTCAGTTTACCCCTCTGCTGTCTGGAAATGATTCCTTTAGGTTACGTGTGAAGCGTTTTTTCAGTGTGCTGATTTCATTCAGGGGAAGGAAAAAAGCAAAGATCCCATTACAGTGACATATTCTTCCCCAATGGTAACTTTATCCCTGCTTCTGGCTCCGTGCAGAACCATAATTCATTTTGTCACAAGGATAGCAAATAAATAATAAGAATAAATTGAGCAGATTATCTCATCTTTAAGCCATGCCCAGCATTCATCAAATCCATGCCAAGAAGTGAGACTTATCCGCAGTCAAATTGATCCTACAAGAACACCTACCTTAAGCTCCATTAGGGCACCTCAGAGCTGCTCGCCCATTTCCTGGTCCTTGGCTGCTTAAAATGACAAGTCATTAAAGTGACACATTCCCAAAGTGTCCTTTTTTCTTTTTTTTTGTTTCTTCCTTTGGTAATAAAAGGACCAGGGAAAACCTAGATGTTGCTATTTTTCCCCATTGATTTTTCCTGAAAGGATGAAACCATGCAAAGGCTAAATCCAGCGCAGAAGAAGTTTGCTGCTCATGCTGCAGATGCAAAAACATCCATTTCTTCTCTCGCTTCACTGAAGTTTTAATAACAGCTGCTGCAGGGACTTTGCACAGGACTAAGGTCTCATTATTTTTAAAGAAGATGCTTCTGTACATTTACTGGTGGTACTGCAAAATGTTATAAATAATTAACGTGGAACTACAGCAACTAAACCTACTGCAGTCCGACTAATTGGTAAACAGCCATGTATTTCACTCGGAGTACATGAGAGGTATTACCACTTCCAGTGGGATGATTCACTTGTATAAATTTACGCTTATGAATAATGGTTTGAAGGGCTGAGGTTTGCTTTTATTCATCTCACAGTACTCAAAAACCAGTGGGTGCGTCAGATGAAGAAAGGTGAGGTTTGTTTCCCCAGAAAATATTGGTTCTAAAGCCTCGTCTAAACTAAAACTGGGACAGAAGGAAGTCACTTTGGTAACAAATAACAATTAATTCACTGGAAGCTTTTGTGTTCAGTTGAAATAATATTCCCTGAACCTGCTTCAAGCCCCTTCCCAAGTCATCACAAAACAGCACATCCTGAATGCAGAATTAGGTGGTTGATTTGCAGTTGTGCTCTCAAGGTGTATGTGATGAAGGTTGTGCCAACAGCACAAGACTCATCTCCTTGTTTATATGAATTTAACCCGATATATTTAAGCTGGAAAACATGTGAGGATGAAGGGCTCCAATTTGCTTCAACTTGATCTGGAACTTATTTAAGGCTAGGCTGGAACAAGCCCTTTTCAAGCTGAAATAGTTTGTGCTCACGAGTGTTTGCCCCCATGTAGGTGGGTTGGTTTGATAACAGGGTCTTGTTAAATGGTGCTGGCTCTTGCTCAGCTCCACACCCTCTGTTATTCCATACATGTGGATTCCAGGAGCAATTTTCCAGCTCAGGTTTTCGTTACCCATGTGCAAAGGGAGCACAGGCTGGGCATGAAACCGTTCCCAGGTCAGAGGAGGAAGGTGGTGGTGTGAGTTTCATGCAGGAGAAGGGAGAGCTGAGGGTGGAAGCCAACATGGCAGTGGCACCAAAGGGGGAAGGGTTCGGAAGCTGGGCTTGCAAAGTCCTCAGCTTTGCAGCAGGTACGGCAAGAAGTGAGGCTGTGCCTCAAAAGGCAAGCTGCCAGCATGGTGGCACACAACATTTCAAGACTATATATAAATATCTGACCTATTTCTTATGGATAGCACAATAAGGACTCGATCAAAACCCCATTGAATTCTGCAGGAGTCTTTCCATTGACTTCAATGGCTTTAGGATTGGCCCCTATAAATGGCTCTTGAGAAGAAGATAGTGGTGCATTTGCCTGACTATTTTTATAATGTGTTTGATCACTCACTCGGTGATTTTTCCAACTTCAGCCATTCGCAATGGGGAGCCAGTGCAAATTACAATGTTCGATGTCCAAAGAAATGTCTCTTGAAATTGAATGGAGACGCATAAAGCAGATAAATGTGTTGGCATCCCATGGCCGCAGAAATGAAAGGGGAGCATTAACACTCATTAAAAGGGACAAGTCAGTGCCACGCTTCCAGCGACCCTATCATGGGAACACGAGGGTTTTGTCATTTATTTTTCAGTACTCCCAGTTTTTGGACTAGTGTGGGACTTGCAGGATCAGTGGGCCAGCTCATCCCCTGCCCTCTTTTCTGAAAAATGGGAGTCTGGGGAAGGTCCAAGAAGCTTCTCAGAATGTGGCTGCAGAGTTACAATCACAGAATCACAGAATCTCTGAGGTTGGAAAAGACCTCTAAGATCACTGAGTCCAGCCATTAGCCCAGCACTGCCAACACATCCCACTTGGAGAAGTTTCTTTCTCTGAAAGCTCAAGGGCTTGTTCTATTCTGCCGTGGAGCTGTGCAGGATCTCATTGCTCATAGAAGTCCTTCAGCCTGTTGGTTCCCTTTTAAGCTCTTCTGTTTAGTGATACCTGGTGTCAGAGGTTAATCATGCCTTGTGCAAAGAGGGACCTCGTTTCCTACCTCTGCATGGAGCTGCCTGTTGAATTCCACCAGGAGGCTCCTCTGTTTCTCCCCTTTGAGGGCTGGGAAGCACCAGGCATTTGGTTTGTGGTGAAAGGCTTTTCCACCACTAGTTACAGTGAAATCAGAATATCTGGTAAGATCTTTTCTACTGGAGTTTTGCACAGTGTCACCAGTGGATATCATTTCCATAGGTTGGAGTATCAGAGAATTATGGAATGGTTTGGGTTCAAAGGAACATTAAAGCTCATCCAATTCCACCCCCTGCCATGGTCAGGGGCAAGGATACTATCCCAGGTTGCTCCAAGTCCCATCCAACCTGGCCTTGGACACTTCCAGGGATGGGGCAACCACAGCTTCTCTGGGCACCCTGTGCCAGGGCCTCAGCATTTCTCAGAATTTCTTCCCAATATCCCATCCATCCCTGCCCTCTGTCAGTGGGAAGCCATTCCCTGTGTCCTGTCCCTCCAGGTCCTTGTTTAAAGTTCCTCTCCAGCTCTCTTGGAGCCCCTTTAGGCACTGGAAGACTCTTCCAGTGTTCCCTTTTTTGTCTTACTTTATGTAATAAAAACCAATGGAATAAAAATGAAAGCATTCAGTGATCTCACTGATCACTGGGAATATTCTGGTCCTGGAATATTCTGTGATGTGAAGGAAATTCACAGTTTCAGATTTTTGCCCCAGGTTTTGCACCAGATTTCAAAGTCTTTCGCATATAAAAGAGAATTTACATTTTTTGGCTTTTTTACCCCCCCAGGAAATAAAGCTGTCTGCTTTTGCTCCTGTTGTATCCCACTCATCAAGACAGGAACATTCAATTTTTGTCACACCTTGACATTTCCAGCTGAAGGCACAGAGCATTTCAGCAATACTATGTTCATAGACTGCTTTATACGATAATAATGGAGTTGTGTTTGCTTTTTTAAAAAGCCTTTTGTGGATGTCTTGGAAGCAAGAAGAGGATTAGGGATGGAAAACTAGCGGGAGGTTTGCTCATCATGCCTCAGCCAGATCGCTGGGTTTTGTAAGGACTCCTGCTTGGTCTGTCCTTGCCTTTTTTTTCATGGATACAGAATGGATACAAACACTTCCTTTGGTTTCAAGGAAGAGATAATAAAATTTCCTTGGAATATGGGATCTGAGACTCTACCACACCCTGTGGCAGGAGTTTGCCCTCTCAATGTCACCACCTGTCCCAAGGCTTGTCATTTAATTCTTTGCTTCCTGCTCTGATCCCCCCTCAATATGCAGCAGGAAGGAGTGAGGGACAGCCGCCTCCCCTGTGCCTGCTGTGGGGAAGATGCCCACGGAATTGATTTCATTTCTCCTCCATGTCCTTACTCTCTAATTGCTCCCCAGCAGACCTGTGCTGTTGGAAATCTTCCTGCTGTCCATGCTCAGGGGTTCTGCTTGGGAGCTGGTTTGGGCAGGTTGTGGGTGAGATGGGAAGATCTGAGGTTGCTCTCTCTGCTCTGACTTTACTCGCTGCCCACTGGGGAGACCTCCTGGCTCTTTTTCCTGGGTCACAGTGTCCTTCTCTGCTATTTACTGAGCTTTAAACCCTCGATTTTCTCAGCAAATCCAGCCTTTGTGTGCCTAAAACAAACAGGGAAACCTTTTTCACGTGAACTACAGAGTTTGTGTCTGTATTTGTTGTCTAAAATTCACACTATGGACCCCAAAAGCAAAGCCTGACCCAGGGAATAAGGCTAAACCCCTCAATTTTTAGGTTGCTTTAAGTAAAGGTATTGGAGTGATCTTTCTAAATCTTGGGACAGATCAGAATTAATTTGACCACGTGGAATTTCAGTGGCTGCTTTTATGTATTTTGTGTAGGTGCTCTTTAGAGAGATTTCCCATTGAATCCCATTCTGGGATTTCATAGGGATGACTGCTTGTTCTGTCCTTGCTTTTTTCAGGATGAATACAGCATTGGGTGGTGGTCCCAGCAATTGCTTTCAAGGAAAAATGATAAATTTTGATTGGAATAAGTGGATCTGAGGCTCCTCCACATCCTGTGGCTGCAGGTCACCTTCTCAGTGTCACCACCTATCCCATTATGAACATTGATATTCCCAGTATCTCATTTTCGATTCAATATTGATGTGTCACTCAGTACTGGAATATGCTGTTAGAACAGACTGACCAAAGACCTGGATGTAAAAAAAAACAACTAAATAATGAAGAATAATAAAATAATATCAATAGCACTGGTGTAAGTCAGGTTGGTGGCTGGGCTGCAATGTGTCAAAGCTCTGGTCCAGGCACCTGCCTGGGGAATTAAACTGGTTTTTCTCCCTTTTTAAGGCAGATGAAACAATTATTGCTGTACTTAATTTCTAAGTCTCTGACCTGCTGAAGTGCAGGATCCTAGATTTTCCATGATGGATTTGTCCATCAGTGCTGTTCCAGAGGGCCAGAAGGTGCTGCTGGTGCTGGGAAGAGGTCCCTGGTCTCAGGGATCCTCCCCCATCAGCCCCAGCAGGAATTCTCCCAATTCAAACACACCATTCTTTTGCCTAAAGGCAAACTGAAAATTAAGCGAACTGATCTGTTTAAACCTTTATAAATACGTGTTTAATATCTGCTTAATGGGAGATGGAATTTATGAGCCATTAAGTGATGCTGGATTGTTTTTATAAGAATAGAGAAGTCTAGTGGGAAAACTTCCTCCCGGGACATAATCTCATATTATTATTTTTTTAAGAGAGAGAGATTTAATATGTTACAGCTGACGTTTGCAGTGACACTGGAAATTTTCCTACACAGGAGCTTTCACAAGTGCTTTATAAATCTTGAAGGGTTTAAGTTAATGAAATCCTTATGCCAGTGGGAAGGATTCCACCTCCTCTGCCGATGGGGAAACTGAGGCTCGGGTACAGGAATGCGCAGAGGGGGAATGGGATCTCTGAGTCCCAAGTGGATCAGGCTAGTCCAGACACTTCATGGCATTTCCCCAGTGATGAGACAATGCTCTGCTTTGTATCTCCTTGGATTTGGGGGTTTTGCCTTTCATGTGGTTTTGGAAACGTTGGTGGAAGCAAAGGATGCACCAAGTGTCCTGCTGGGACAGCTCCTGGTCCCTGTCCTCTGCCCCCATGTCCTTCCCATCAGTCTTTTCCTATTTTTTTCTTCCCTTCTTTTTCTTTTTCCCTTTTTTCTTTTTCCTTTTCCCTTCCCCCCCCACTTCCATTCTTTCTATTTGTTCTTTTTTATTTTCTTTTACTTTTTTCCTTTTTATTATTTCTTATTTTTCTCCTATTTTATTTTTCTCCTTTCTAGTTCTTTCCTCTTTTATATTTTTCTTTTTTCTCTTCCCTTTTTTCTTTCCCTCTTTTTCTTTTTCATTCATTTTCATTTTTCCTTTTTCTTTCCTCTTTTCTCTTTCCTCTTTTCTCTTTTCCCTTTTTTCTCTCTTTCCCCTTTTCTCTTTTTTCTCTTTTCTCTCTTTTCCCTTTTTTCTTTCCCATTTTTTCTTTGATTTTATTTTTACTTTATTTTCCCTTTTTCCCCCACTTTTTATTCTCGTGCTCTCATCTCTGTCCCGTTGCAGGGGATATTTCTGATGTGAATCCAAAATCCAACTCCTGGCTTTCCCAAGCTGCTGCTGCTGCAGTAACCCATTGCTTTGGATCCACCTGGAGCATTATTATTATATTATTGCTGCAAGGGCAGCTCCAGCCCTGGCAGAGATTCACTGCACTGTGGGGGCAGGGGGTTTTGGGGACATGGATCAACCCAGGGAACATCTCTGTTGTTGTTTGTGACGTAAAGATTTTCTGCTTGGTGACTTTGGGGGTGGCACTGCTGCCTGGAGGAATAAAGAGCTTTCTGCTTCCTGCATCTAGGGCTGGAATGAGATTTTTTTTTTTTCTTCAATGCGAAAAACACCAGTGAAATCCCTCGGTGGCTGTTGCAGTTTGCTTCTAACATTTGGAGTATTTCCGAAAAAATCCTCACGCATTTGTGATATGAAACTTTTATATTTTTTCCTCTCCTTTTTTTTTTTTTTTTTTCTTCCCTAAACCTGCATTTTGAGGAGGATCCAATTGCTGTATTCTCCTCAGAGCAGAGGACGGGTGGACGGACAGAGGAGATGCCAGTTTCAGCTCATCGGGTCACTCTCCATCAGCAGAGCTGACTTGGTGCTGAGCTGTTTTCCACCTCCAGCCTCATTTCTTCCCAGTCCCAGGAAAGCCTTGGAGGGGGGAGCTGAGCGATGCAGGGCAGCAGATCCTGGTGCAGGAATTGCATTCTCACCGTGTGGATGCAGCTCCTGGGCACTGCTGACAAACGTGGGCCATGCCAGCAGTCTCCCTGCCCCTGTCCCCAGCTGTATTTATCATTCCAACCCTGTCCTGGGTCCCTGGCCTGCATCCCACCTCTCATCCCAGCTTCCTCCTGCCTCCGGCTAATTAGGGACAGCAGAGCTCATTAGGATGGCATCCAGACCAGGGTTTTGACCCTTTCTCTGCAGCTCTTGGATGGGAAGTCAGGATGTGGCTCACAGGGATTGAGTTTTGCAGTCCTAAGGACTCTCTGCCTCCTTCCCCCTGTTCTGGGGTGCTGGGGGATCTCAGTATCCCACAGGATGCCCCTGGATGATCCTGAGAATAGCCCTATGCAGGAGCAGCGCTATCTCAGACTATCAGCACCCGTTTGTCTGGTTTCTTATGAATAATTATTAAAAAAGAAAGGCAAGAGAGGCAGAGAGAGCTGAGGAAATAATCTTTTTACATTTTAATCTGAGCAGTTTTCAAGCAGTTTGATAAGGCGGGTTGTAGAAATGTCAGCTTCCCCTTATCTCTAATTGACTTAAAGTAGAAGCCAGCTTTAATCCCGGCATGCAGAGGAGCTTCTGATGGGGAGATGAGGGCAATTGATTTCTGCCTTTTTAATTAACAGTCTGACTGCTTTTAAAAACAATAGGGAGGAGGGAAAGGAAGGGGAAAAGCACATGGTGACATTTGGAGCTGGCGGCGTGGGGATGGACAGGTGCTCTGTGGGCTCTCCAGGAAGATCAAGGTGCTGCCCAGCTTCTAGAGAGTTAGGATGGACTGGTTCCAGTTTAAAGAGGGAATTGCTTCCTGGAGAGGGGGCAGAGAGTGGGGCTGGGGGATTCCCTGCATTTAGCAGCCTGTGAGGATTTGGGGTATCCTGTGCCAGGTCCCAGAGCTGGGGACTGGGCATGCTGGCTCTGCTCGGGCAGTGGGAGGGATGGAGGGTGACAGGCTGTCCTGGGACATGTCCCTCAGCCACCCCACTGGGCCAAACCCACAGTGGATGGAGAGGGAGACATGGTCCCACCACCCTGTGCCCCCTCCAATGTCCTGGAGCTGCTGTGAGGAGCAGGACCATGGGTTTGGCAGGGAAGGGGCAAAAATGGATGCCATTCCTTTGCCAGGCTTTCCTCTTGCCTCCTGTCCTTGCTGTAGCTCTGCTCCCCTCCAGCCCACACACACGTGTGTGTAGGGATGTATGGAAAATGCTTCCTGCATGGACAGCCCAGGAAGCAGAGGTTTGCTTGGAGTCCTCTCTCACACTGGATCTGTAGCATCACATGGACGAGCTCCACAGAGTCCCCAACCTCCTGCAAACTCCAAATTTCTCATGACCCCACCAGGTGGCACATCACCAGTGGGGAGGAGGCGAGTTTTCTGCGGAGGTGGCCCTTGCAGCTGATTCCTGTGTGGGAAGGCAACCCAGATGTGCTGATGATTATGGCTTTCACAGCGGGGGAGCTGCTGCTGCCACTGTTCCGGCTCCATTTGCTGTCCTGCTGCAATTGGCTTCCACTTGTCTGCTTAAGTGTCAGCCACGCAGCAGAGGATTGTTTATGCAGCACTTAGTAACATCGACGGGGTAATGGGCTGTGCAGAAGACCCTGGCATAATTGATAAAATGTCTGGAAGTGGATTAGCCGTGTGTCTGCACGGCGGATATTTGGAAATAGATACATACGTTCAATTTTTAAATACATATTAGGCTAAAGTCCTGCTTCGCCCGGGGATTGCTGCGCTGGGGTTAATGTTGTGTGAGTGGAGCGGGTTCAAATCTCCCAGGAAGGCTGGGAGAGGCAATGCTGGATGCCTGGCTGGATACCAGGAGGGGCTGTGTCTAGTGGAAGGTGTCCCTGCCCATGGGAAAGGGTTGGAACAAGACAATTTTTAATGTTCCTTCCAACCCACACCATTCTAGGACTCCATGATTCCATGAGATTAGTGGTTCACGCAGGATAACACTTTTTTATTACAGCTGGACATGGGAAGCAGGACTTGAACCCAACTTCATCACTGTGAAGGGGCTGTGTGTCCATGGTGGGGCAGGAGAGGAGCAACCTTCCCCAGGAGAACCCTCCCATGCTAAAAAGCTGATGAATCCCAGAATTTTTAAGTTGGAAAAGACCTCCCAGATCAAGTCCAACCTGTGACTGATCCCCACCTTGTCAACTACACCAGAGCACTGAGTGGCATGTCCAGTAGCTCCTTGGACACCTCCAGGGATGGTGATTCCCCCAGGGATAAGCAGATTTGGACTGTGGCTGGAGGAGAGCAGAGGGATGCAGGAGCATCCTGGGAACACCAGCTCTGTGCCAGTGGTTCATTTGCACTTTGCTCAGGCTCTCAGTGGAGGTCAGGCTGTTCTCTCTCAGCCGTGCCCCAGCTCCCCTGGGCTTCATCCTGCTCTTGTGCATTCCTCAGCCTTCTTTATATTCTTATTTTCTCCAAGCATCTTCTCTCCTACCAGCAGGAGGGAGAGGAACCACTAAACTCACCTGCCCAGGGACACGAGCCTCTCCATAGCACCTGGAGCAGTGGATGGCCACTTCCAGACGTGGGGTTTGGGGCCACCCCAAGCACCCTGGGGGTGAAGAGCCCCTGGGAATGGAGAGCCCTGTGTGCCTGCTGGCACCAGCCTTCCCAGCCCTCCTATTGCTCATTATATTCCAGGCGCTTGCAATGAATTGTTTAACGAGCTTTCTGCGAGGCTGAGCAGATGAGAGGAGTGCGGAGCTTGGAAAGGAGAGGAATAAATTGGGAATGCTTTTGATTTGTGAAGAGCTGTGATGAGCAGGAGGGAAATCAGAGCTGGAGCATCCCTATTGAGGGTTTGGCATGGAATAGGGCTTAAAAATGGAGCTTGGCCCTGTTCTCTGGTATTTTTAGCCCGGATGCAGGATTGCAGGACCTGCGTTGTAGCCGTGTGCATTGTGAGTTCCAAAGGGTTTGGCATCTGCTCAGAGCAGTGGTTTATAGGTGTCAAATTTTTGGCTTTTAGAGCTCCCTAATAACTCATAATTTCCTAATACCATGTGCTGTCTCTCTCGTTCTAACAAATCAATTCTTTATGGGTTATATCTGCTGCTGAACTGAGGTGGGGAGGAGAAGGAAGAACAGTTTTCCCTCTGCACTTTTCACATTCCCTTTCATATCCTAAGGGTTATCGAGTCAGCAACCAAAATGCCATGACTTATTGTGATGGGTATTTAAAGTAAAAAACAATCCCAACAGCTAAGTAATACAGCAGCAGAAACACTAAACTACATCTGAAGTGATGAAGTTGGGTTCAAGTCCTGCTTCCCATGTCCAGCTGTGATAAAAAAGTGTTATCCTGTGTGAACCACTAATCTCATGGAATCATGGAGTACTAGAATGGTTTGGATTGGAAGGATCATTAAAAATTGTCTTGTTCCAACCCTTTCCCATGGGCAGGGACACCTTCCACTAGACCAATATGTCATGGTGGAACGAGCCTGAAATTCCATTTAAATTGTTCTGTTACAAACATGAAACTGTATATTCCAAATATGTATTTCCAAATATGAAAATTATTCCAAATCCACCCAGATAAAATCCTTGCTGCCTCCAGATCATCTCTTGCCTCCTCATCATCTCCAAGGAAAAAGAAATCGGGGATCAAGCATTAGGGCAAAGGTGTGGACACCCAGGATACAATAGCCTTGATGGGTTGGAGGCTTTGCTCCAAATTCCTGAGGAAATATTCCAAACCACAAGGTTTCATTAAAAATTAATGGAGCTTAGGCAGGGAATTGCATGGAAAAATGGGAATTGGACCTCTAAAATCACCTTGTTCCTTTGGGAAGTGTTGTCCTCATGGTTCCCATTCCCAAAGCTTAGCATGGATGTAGATGATACAGCTCTGGTGGTGGCATTGATTTCCCGTCAGGATCAGGCTGGAGGGGCTCTTTCTTCAACCAGCCTGAGATTTTTGCAGCTTTGTGATTCAGTATAATTAACATCTGGGAGGAATTAAAGGGGTCTTGGGGGAGAAAAGCAAGATCTGAAGTTTAAATAACAATTTGGTTTCAGCACAATTAAAAATAAGCTGCTTTGCGATTACCGGCGCGGCTGCTTACACGGAGATGTAAACGCGAGCTCTGGGAGGAGGAGATAAAGGTAGGGATGAACATGGAAAGAGCAAGAGGCTGAGGAAGGACTAAACCTGATCCTCAGGCTCTGGGGAATAAATCCAAGTTGCACCAATAGGAAAAACGTCACAAAAAGCTGGAGCTCAGTTGCCACTTGTGGTCTTCTCTAGAGCCTCCTTGTCATTCTTTATATGCAAAAGTGGATCCGAGTGCCAGCTCCATTCACCAAAGAAAAAAAACCCCAAACCCACTCAAGAAAATCAAATATTTTGCAGGTTGGGTGCCAAGACCCTCTTGAAGATGATTGGTATCAATGGCCGTCTGGGAATCTCATGCAATTCCTTTAATTGCTTTACTTTCCCTCCTCTGATTGCGTCTCGCAATGTAGAATTGGGAATCAGGGAAAACTGAAGCAAACAGAAATTGTTGTGTGCAAATGAAATGCTCCACTTGCCCAGCAGCAAAACATTTGGAGAAAACTTCAGCTTCGGGTCTGATTTGAAATAAAGCCAAATTTTTACCAACTTGCCGCAAATGATGGGTTTAATCCTGGTTTGGGAGGTTTTGTGAGTGGATATGTGCAGTGAGGAGCAGCTCTAAAAAAGCTTTTTTGGGGGGGTTTGACCATCTGCAGCCTGGCAGGAGGATATGACAGAGTTCTTGGGGAAATGGCAAAGTGAGAAATACATGATCCAAGGAAATATCATTTTAATTAGGGTTTAGTTGGGTTGTGGAAGTCACTGGTGGAAAATATGACTGGGAGAGTGGAATGAAGCTCCAAACCTATAGATTTGGCATGGGGAGGGTTTGTGAGGATGCTTTCCATATATCCCTACACCTGCTGTGTCCATCAGGCCAGTGATGGACCAGCAATATCCCAAAACCATGAGCCCATCAAAGCCCAGCAAAGGAATAAAACTCCTCATTTCCTTACAAACCCGTGCTGTACTTTGTTGCTGAGACACAGCAGAGTCCCTCGTTTTCCTTTCTTTACAGATTTCCATATTTATTACTTGTGTTGCACCACAGGGGGGAAAAATGTTTTGCAATTGGAAATTTCAGTGGGTTTGGAGATGCCTGTGCTCCTCCTCTTTCTTTGGAGTGTTGGCACCATTTGTTGCTGGATAATTATATTTTATCTGTTTAAGGTGGTGTTTTGGTGGGTTGTTTTATTGTTATGTTTTCTCAGGGGGTTTCATGTGATGGCTTTATTTAGTTCCTTTCTTGGGCATAAAACCTTAGAGCACAAATGCAGCTTCTGCTTTGTTTTGAGGGAAAATGCCTATGGGAATTTGTGTTTTGGAATTGTTAGGTTCCATGCATTTTGAAGGGTGGAAGGTGAGCAGACATCAATGGAAGGGGAGTTTGAAAAGCAAAAGTGACCCTTGACTGCTTAGGAAAATTCCCAAAGTTCCTTGTAAATGCAACCAAATGCTTTTCAGCCTGTGAGCAGGTTTGTGACACACTTGTGTTTTGCATGGACTAAACATGCTGAATATATGGAAAGCTTTAAAATGTGATTTTTAAAGCACAAAAGGCAAGTGGACAATGAGGCAGGAGAGATCTCCAGGTTAGAGCGTCTCCAAACCTATTGGAAACCTGGAAATGTGATTTTTTTCCCAAGTGGCAATGTGGGACGTGGCAGCAATGAGAATGTTTCTCACCCCTTCAACATCTCAGAAATTGTCAGTGGGACTGGCACAGGTCAAAAATGACAATCATTCTTATTTTGAAAGACATTTGGACTTGTTTTAATCTCCCTGCTATTTTGCTCACCTTTTTTTTTTTTTGACTGCAAGATGTAGACAAATGAAGCCTGGAGAGCTAACAACCCCCTGGAACTGATTTGGGCGGAAATTACAAAGGATTTTTTAATCCCTTTCTCTCCTTATAGTTTTTGGGGTTTTTTTGTTTTGTTTTGTGGTTGTTTTTTTTTACTTTAAGGTGAATTTGATCCAATAATCTAAATAGAAGTAGCAATTTTGCACAGAAATCCAATTTGCATTTCCAAAATACACCTAGAAAAAACATCCCCAGCTTCCACCAGCTACCGCCGACTTGTGTTTCCTCTGGGAATGAGTCTCTCATTTGTCTTTTAATTTCTCAACATTCACTTGGTGCTTAGTTTTGGGCACAGATTTATTGCAGTGATCATTTCCCTAGCAGTTTGTACCTTTTTTTGTACAATACAGTTGGTGCTTTGACTTGCAAGTGGTTTGTGCCACAGTGGGAGTTTTGTTCCTTGTGCAGAAACATCGTTCACGGCTCAGATTGAGTCTTTTGGGCGTTGTAGTTGCCTGAATAATAAATAATATTAGCAGAAGTCAGGAGCAGAGGATAATTGGGCAGTGAAATACTTTGTGTTGGAAGTTCTGCTGCTGCAATAGACTTGTTCCTTTATTTTATTGACCCTTGATTAAATTTTTGTAACAATTACAGACCAATAATAGGCAGCTATTGATTTCTGGGGAGGTGAATATCAAGATTTATGGACAGGAGAGTGGAAGCTATTGACTCTGAGGAGAATAATAGCTAGAATCAAGTGGGGGGTTGCCCACAGAGGCAGGTTCATTTCCATGTCTGATCCAGTGGTTTCTGTCTCTGCAGCCTTGGAATGGACAGACTATGGAAAAGCAGTGCTCCTTGACGTCTGTACCTGCCTGGTGAGAGCCATTCCCCCATGGCTTGTCATCAAATGGGCTTTGAGAACGGAAATCTAATGAATCTCCACACTATCATGGAATTCCAGACTGGTTTGGGTTGGGAGAGACCTCAAGGATCATCCTATTCCAGCCCCCTGCCACAGACAGGGACAGCTTCCACTAGACCAGGTTTCTTTAGAGCCACCTCTGCCAAGATCGAGTATTTTCTATTCAAAATCTAGTTTTGTAGAGTCCCCAAACTTATAGAAAAGTTGGGACCTGCCCCAAATCCCTGAAATTGCTCCTTTTGGTGCTTTTCAATCTGATTCTTGGCACTGAATTCAGCTCTTTTGTTTTGGGAAGTGGGTTGTGCTTTTCTTCGAGATCTTTCCGTTTCTGTTGCAATTTGGGAGGAAGAAAGTGCTTGCGAGCTCTCTTTTCATCTCAAAAACTCTCCTAAGATCCCACTCTTGTGCTTATCACCTTTTCCAATTGAGGCTGGTGCGTGTCCTCCCGGGCACTTGAAATTAAAGGGTGCTTTGAAACAGCTCTTTTAAGGCACCGGGAGGATAACAGGCAGCTGGAAATCGCTGCTTCATCTCCAAACTGACAGGAACCTGGTGCTCCTGGTGGATCTGGAGGTGCTGTTGCCTCCTCCATCGTCCCCGTGGATGTGCCAATAGGTGGCAATCTCTCCACGCACACGGACGTGGCGTGTGGCACCTCTCCTCGCACGTGTTATCCTCGCTTTGCAGGAGCTGATGTGGGAGTTGGATGTGGCACTGAAGGGAAAGAAGAGAAAAAAGGGGATTAATCGCTTTTATGGTGCTACCTTGGGATTCCCGCCAAAGTTTGGTGGTTTTGCTGGGAGGGTGGGGTGGAAAAGGGGGACAAAGCAACTTCCATGTCGCTTTAAGAGCCTTTGTTGGTGTAATGGGATCCTTGATCTTGCGGCTGCATAAATCACAGGCAGCCAGTTCAAGTCAATTCATATTTTTGCAGTTCGTTAGCAGCTCGGGAGGAAATTGCATTTACTATAATTGCCTCTAATTGCACCAGATTAGTGATTACAATTATTGATGGTGGCTGATTATTCATTAGGCTTCAAATCAATTCCCCTGCTTCATCATTACCCAAAACAGTAACTCTGATGAGGACAGAAAGAGGTCTGGAGGAGTCCACGGCCATGCTCCTGCCAGGGAGCCTGCCAGCCTCCAGAAGCCGTGTGAAATCAGCACTCCAAGCTGATTAATGCCTCGACAGGATGGGAAAGGTCGTTAGCCAGGACTTGGGATGCTTTTGGTGGCCAGGAGGTGAATTCATCCATCCCCTCTGCACGGGCAGTGCTTCTCCTGTCTCAGGTGGCTTCCTTAGAGGGGCTGCTCTCTGGTGAAACATGCCTGAGCTTTGTGGAGAGGAATCTCAATAAACCACACCTGATGTGGTCCTGGTGTGATTTGTGGCCCTGAGTGAGGAGAGCAATGGGACAGAGAGCAGCCAAGGGAGCAGCTCTCCCACGGCAGCCCTGGATTCCTGCAGCGCAGCCCCAGGTGCAGGCAGCCACCTGCGCCGCCTCCCAGCCATGCCTAATTGTCACCAGCGCTGCCTGACTCGCATAATAACCAGCACTCCAGGCCACACACAGCTCCCAGGCTGCCTGGATTCCCAGCTGGAGTGCTGTGCCATGCAGGGATTGGGTTTGCCGTCCCAGCCGTGCTGCCCCAACCCTCTGCCCTCCCACGGGGGACCTGAGCTGCAGCCAGAGTGGGTGATCTTCCTGGGGGCTGCCCTGCACAGCTGGGCCATTCACATTTTCTGAAAAAATCCCTTCGCCCAGGATTTTCTCCTGGGAAGCTGAGAAGTCTTAGAGAAAAGGAAACAATTCTTATCTCATTTGCTTCTCCTGTGTTGTGCTCACGTGTGGAATGTGTTTGGAGGTTGTTTACTCACAGGTGATTGTTTGATTGGACTCTGGTGTGAGTTGTTTTGACTCATTGGCCAATCAGTGCCAAGCTGTGTCAAGACTCTGACGAGAGTCATGAGTTTTCATTATTGTCTTTTTAGCCTTCTGTAAGTATCCTTTCTGTATTCTTTAGTATAGTATAGTATTTTTTAATACAATATCATATCATGAAGTAATAAATTAGCCTTCTGAGAACATGGAGTCAGATTCATCATTCCTTCCTGCCATGGGAGTCTCTGCAAATACAATAGACAGCCATGGCTCTGAGGAGCTGGGGGCACCCGGGACGAGGCTGAGGAGCTCATGTGGTTACATTGTCTGGCATGGGTGGTGCTGGCTCTGGCTGGATGTGATGCTGCTCACAGGTCTGACCCATCAGAATGTGATTTTCTTCCTCCAGCCCATCATCATTGAATCATCACAGAATGCTTTGGGTTGGAAAGGACCTTAAAGCTCATCCAATCCCACCTCCTGCCATGGGCAGGGACACCTTCCACTATCCCAGGTTGCTCCAAGCCCCATCCAACCTGACCTTGGGCACTGCCAGGGATCCAGGGGCAGCCACAGCTGCTCTGGGCAAACTGTGCCAGGGCCTCTCCACCCTCACAGGGAGCAACTTCTTCCCACCTGCCCTCTGGCAGTTTAAAGCTGTTCTCCTTTGACCTGTTCCTGGCCTTTTCCAAAGTCCCTCTCCAACCATTCCAATCTGGGATGAAGGGTGCTTCAGGATCTCAAGCTGTCCCAGGGGCTTCTTTGCAAACATTAATTATATTTATCTTAAACTGACTGGTGAGTGGATGCGGTTTGGCAGAGCTTGAACATGTTTCCAACAGTGATTGATATATAATCAGCCTTCCATGTTCTGGGGATCTCATTCCAGCCACCCCTCCTGCTGCCCCCCACAATGAGACAGACCTTGGATTCCTTCCCTATGTGGGGACTGAGGGATGAACTCAGTCCTTAGAGCAGCTCCAGCTGTTGGCCTCTGTCCTGTGATTTACATCAGCCCAGGGACCTGAGTGCCAGAGTTATGCCTGTCAGGCAGGATTGGGATTTGTAGCTGAGCAGGACATGCAGGTCCCAGCTGTCTTCTTAAAGGCCACTTATTACCTACATTTCCCACCTATTGATCCTGGTTCTGCTGCTGTGCTCAGACACTGCTAGGAAAAAAGAACCATAAAAAAAAGGGAAAGGTTGGTTCTGTTCATTAATCTCACCCGCTCCCATCATCGGGAGGAACAGGGCCTGAAGGCTCAATTAGCCTTAGTGGCTGCAGCTCGGTGACACATGGCAGCTTCCATCACTTCCCTCATGGATACTTTCCCTCCCCATGTCTGTCTCCAGCTGTTTATCCCTCACAGCTGGTCCTGAGAGGCCTTGGTGGTGGGAGACAAGGTGGGGAGCACTGGGAAGCTCTGGGAATTGCAGCCTGCACTCAGGTGAGGATGGGAAAGTGGTGGGCAGGAGCTGATTCAGCTGAGACAGACGAGGTCATTGGTGTCTGTCTCCTTGTGCAGGATTTGGAATTGCTGTGAGATCCATAGGGATGCTTCTTTTCGAGATTTGGGGTGTTTTATCTGAAAGTGAAAGGATTTGGGTTCCTAAATCTCCACCCCATCCTTGCAGTGCCAGTGTTGTCGCCATCTCAGGTGTGTGTCAACTGCCAGGACAGGGAGGGAATTACTGTGGGTTACTGGGACATCTCACCTCACTCTGAATGTCCCACATGTAAATCTGGCTCATCTGGACCTCCTGCAGTGCCAGGAATTGCATTTGTCCTGAGGGAGATGAAATTCAGATTGTGGTGCTGATGCAGCTCTATACCATCTCCTGCTGGGGCAGAGGCAGAGCAGGCTCTGGTTTAGGGATATCCCAGGAGTGTTTGCAGGATGTGAGTGCCAGAATCAGAGCCAGGGAATCATTGGAGTCATGGCATAGCTTGGGTTGGGAGGGACCTTAAAGCTCATCCCATTCCACCCCCTGCCATGGGCAGGGACACCTTCCACTATCCCAGGCTGCTCCAAGCCTTGTCCAACCTCACCTTGGACATTTCAGGGATCCAGGGGCAGCCACAGCTGCTCTGGGCACCTTGTGCCAGGGCCTCCCCACTCTCCCAGGGAAGAATTCCTTCCCAATATCCCATCCATCCCTGCCCTCTGGCAGTGGGAGCCATTCCCTGTGTCCTGTCCCTCCATCCCTTGTCCCCAGTCCCTCTCCAGCTCTCCTGGATCCCTTAGGCACTGCCAGGGGCTCTGAGCTCTCCCTGGAGCCTTCTCCTCTCCAGGTGAGCACCCCCAGCTCTCCCAGCCTGGCTCCAGAGCAGAGGGGCTCCAGCCCTTGGAGCTTCTTTGTTGTCTCCTTTGGACTCTGTCCAGCAGCTCCAGGTCCTTTTTATGTTCAGGACTCACCCCACAACTGCTCCCCTCTGACTCCCACTGTCCCAATTACCCTCTGCCCCTTTCCTGGGCTTGGCAGGGCTGAGCAGCATCCGTTCCATTCATTTGGGAATTCCTGCCTCCTGCATTTTGTGTACCATGACTGGCCCATTTGGGCGTCTCTGGTTTTCCTTCTAATTTGTCTGAGCATATGCTCAGGAGTTATTTGTTTGGTGATTGTTCACAGAAAAGAATTATTCTTTTATCCTGCCATTCTGAATAGCCACGAGCATCTCGAGTCCCCAATTATTTTGCAGTTTGCATTCAGCAGGAAATGCCACAGCAAAATTCAGACAACTTGGATTCCTCTCCCTCAGTCTCTGAGTGCCCAGCCTTTGCAAACACCTGTAGGATTTTGAAATGCTGTGGGGAAATCTCCTCTTCCACTGAGGAAAGAAGAAACTCAAAAATAGGCACAAAAAGCAGGTTTTAGGTTAAAAGGCTGAAAAAGCAACCCCAATATTTTCCAACCTGATTTTTAAGGACTAAACTCCTGCTGAAGGTTTGAGATCAACAATGCTGAGAGTGCCTTCCATGGGTTTGCATGGAATTAGTTAAAATGGATTTATAGAAAGGGACTTTTAAGCAGTTCTCTTTGAAAACTTCAACTTGCAAAAATTAAAGGAAAAACTAAGGTACCAGTAGGGAATAAAACTGGCATCATCAGAGCCTTTCTAGTGGAGCAACACAGCTTGAACTGGACTAATGAGCCTGAGAGTTAAAAAAAAAGATTATATATGTCTCTATATCTCTGTATCTCTAAATCTCACATTTGTACCTTTGAAGTACTGGCAGTTGGATATCTTGGGTTTGGCTGGGCTGCAAACACACATGATGTTGGATGTCCACTATTTATTCCAAATTTTCTGCATTTTGCTACTTCCATCATTGTTGCAAGAGGCTCCTCTTCCCCTGTGACCTGCCCAGTGCCCAACAGTGACATTAAGTAGGTGCAAAGTTTGTCCTGGGGGTGTCCATGATCTCAGTGATGGCAGAGGGGTCTCCTCCTCATTGTAATGCTGAGTCAGCATTATTTAGGAAGCTGAATAAGGAATTGGGGATCTGGGATTCTCATTTTGGGGTGGAAAGATCCTTACCTGCAGATTAAAGAAATTAGAAAATTAATTAACTAGCTGAAATCGTTATATCTAAGCTGGATAATTTACCTGCTTCCAGGCAGTGTCCTTGCAGGATGTGAACCTAAGAGAGCACACGATTCCCGGCCTCATCCCTCTCCTGCCTAAATGCTCCACGGGAGTTTTCGGGCAATTTACGGCTGACTTAGGAGATCAATCTCTCCCGGCAGATGGGAGGGAACTCATTTTGGGGTTTGGAAGCAAACACAGTTAAATCTTCTTTTCCCGGCTGAGCTGCTTGTCTTGGAATGACAGGAGGGCGGACGGCTGGGAGCCCTTCCCTGCTTCTGCCAGGAGACTCAGGGATGCTCCTGCTCCGCTCCTGGCTCTCCAAACGGCATGTGGCTCTCCTGGGGGAGCAGGTGTTGTAGGGATCTGGCATGGGAAGGGCAGCAGGCTCATCACCACCAAGGCATTGCTGCTGTTTTTAGGGAAAACCCCAAAATGCAAGGATTTATCTGGGCATGGATAGTAGAGCTGAGAGGGAAGCTGCTGGTGGGGGTCTGATCCCAATGGCTGAGCTGTCACTTCTCTGTCTCTGTTAGACAGCTTTCCATGCCATTTCTTTTTGATGGCTTGGAGTGAAGCTACCTGCTATTGTCATGGAAACAAGCTGGATGCAGGGTCAGGTGGCAGCAGGCAGCACAGAGCCATCTGACCCTTGCCTGCCTCTGATTCCCCCTGCCTTCCCTGACATCCCCACTCCAGCTGCCCACCTGGTGCTGCTGCCACATTCACAGACTGGCTCCCAAGGATGGATGCTCAGCAGGAAGTGAAAGCAGAGGGTTGCTCCTAACCTTGGCAGGAGATTCCAGATTTCTGCTGGGCTTTGTGTTGGCTGAATTCATAGTAGGGTGATTCCCCCACTCCAAATTCCCTCTACTCCAGGCCTGAGAGGAATTTCTGAGTAAGTGGAAGTTGTGGGGAAAAACATCCCATATCAAAAGAGGGAAGTATCCATATCAAATTGTACCTGAGGCAGAATCCTCTGCTTTCTTTGACTGATGTTACTGGAGGAAAATTGAAGTGAAACACTTGGAGTTTATTGAAGAGATGAGAATTGACAATTTGACCTTTTTTATTCCTTTGGTTTTGATGCCATTGCTCAGGTTTGGAGTCTGGTTATTGAAGCAGTGCTGGGATAAAAAGCAGAATTTGTGGATAGCTGTTCCTGGCTCACAGTCAGACCTCATGGCAATCACAAAGCTGCTCTGTGCCTCAGTTTCCCCTTCCACATGAGTCCTCCTTAGGATTAACACAGCCTGAGCCGTGCAGGATCTTACTGGGGCACAGCCCAAGAGGCAGGGAGCAATTTGGAGGCTGGAAACAATCAGAAATAACTTTTTGTCAGTGCCCAAATTCCCGATCCAACCGACAGCACTTCGAAAAGGTCCCAGATGCTCTCAGGGAAGCGGGTTGCTCAGCCAAGCGGGACGGAGAGGCGCATGATACAGCGAAGCGGTGCCGGAGAACGACAGCCCTGTCACGCTGACTTATGATGGATGAGGTAAAAACCTATTTCTCATCGGTGCTGGGAAGATGTGAAGTGTAAAGAAGGATGCACCAGGAGTCTCCGGGCGATTCATCTTGTGTCGGGCATGCTCCTGGAGCCGGCAGAGTTGAGAGAGAGCGTGCGCCGGCAAAGCCAAAAGGCGTGAGGGAAGGAGAGGCTGGGGAAAAAATTCATTATGTGAAGGATAATCTCAGCGGGAAATATCAAAATGTCAGCGGCACCCCAGATAGGGGAGAGGAGAAAAATTAACTGGGGGCATTTGTCACCTGGTTAACCAGGCGTGGATTGGAGCAGAGCAGTTGGATGCCGAGGTGACGGCTGCCAGGATGGGATGGGAGGCTTTGAGGAGGAGGGAGAGGGGCAGAAGGGGCTCTGGATTCACTGGGGAGGGGGAATTCTGCCTTTGGGGCTTTGTTCTGCCTTACAGGCAGTTTCTGCTCAGTGCTGTGGGTGCCACATTGAGCTGACGTTTTCCATGGAAATGAAAAAAATTACTACATCCTTACTGCCAAAGGGCTGCTCTTCAGCTCTCAGGAATTAAAAATCTCAGGATATTTTTTAATTCCAAAATATGGTGGCTCTCTGCTGGCAGAGTGAGGGCTGGTGACTCCCAACTTGGCCACTGGTTCTGGTCCTGTTAAAGGCTGTGGAGCCCCGGTAGCCACTGAAGGGAAGTGGGGGAGCAATTGGGCTGCTGGGTCCGTGCTGTTATTTGCCCAACCTGGATCAGCCTGGCCACATTCTATGGTTCATCCCTGGTGCAGAGAGAACCAATTTCCAGCACTGGGAGCTGAGCTCCCATCTGGACTGCATCAGCCGTGTGAAAAGAAGTCAGGACCAAGCCCATCCAGAAAAGAAAACCTTGATTTTCTCCCTGGCCAGGGTATTCAAGGAGTTTTAGTGTTTTATCCCATCCTACAGTGAATTACCATGCATGGAGCTGCCCTCAGCATTCCTACAGGAGCTTGGGAAGGGTCTGCACTCCAGGAGGGTTTCCAATACCTTGTTTTTCATTTGGTAAATCTAAAAAGCAGCTTTGCTTTGAGAAATCTCTTGGGTCAGGTGGCAGCAGTAAATGGCCAGGATGTTTAGAAATGATTAAGCCATTTATTTCTGAGTGACACCAAACCCGCTGCCCCAGCAGCGCTTCCAACTCCGTGTCCAGGGATGTTTAATAGCTGGAATCCCATGGTGCAGGGTTTGGGATAACAGTTGGGGCTTGACACCAAATAAAAATCCTCTATTAAAGAAATCAGGTTAATTTACTGTGTGAAATGAACCAACTTAAACTGCTCCCGAATATACAATATATTGCACTTTTTTAGTGGGAAAAATTATCAGAAGCCTCTGCAGGAGCCTGTTGGTCTCCTGCCCATGCTGCTCCTGGGGCTCTGATGGATGCTCCGTGCCTTTCTTCCCCACCATAAAACCCTTCTTCATCCAGGTGATACAGAAATCCACAGATGGGAGCACTCAGCATCTCAGAGCTGCTCTCCAATACACTCTGCAGCATCCAGGGAGCTGCTGATTCCATCCTGGGAGCATTTGGAGAGGGTTCTGCCTGTGCCTGAAACCAAACCCATGTGCAGGTCTGGGAACAGGTTGCAGACCTCAGAATTAATGTTCCTGTGTGATGCATTGTGATCAGGGAGGAGACACCTGCACTGAGCTGTTGCAAACCCATCAAGGACCCAGAAAGATCTTAGAGATCCTTTCCAAACTGAATTCCATGATTTTGTGAAGCAAGGGAGAGTTGGAAAGCTTTGGGTGAGAGACATCTACTGTGAAATACCAGGGTGCCACTTAGGGCCCCATTCCACTCTCAAAAATTGGTGTGTTTTCCCCATTTTCCCAACAATGCTTTTTTCACCCGATTTGTCTGAAACTTCTCCATTTCAGTGCTGTGCCTGTGTCCTTCAGCAGAGATAAACCCCAAATGATTTCTCCTATCGATCCTCACCGTGAGCATCGTGGGGAGCCAGAAGTGTAAGTGCCACTCTCTCCGCTGCTCTGTTAAGTGAGACTTTTAGCAGCGAATCTTGAAAGGGAAAGACAAGTCTCCTCCACAACCGGAGCCCCCTTCTCCTTCCCACCCCAGGAAACCGTGGTACAACTTGAAACCGATTAATAATACACAAAGGGATGATGTGGTTGGGCAAAGTGCGGCGGTTTCCTCGGCTACCTTGTGTTATGCTTTTATTAAGCTGCGAACTAAAGCGAAGGAGAGGGAGTGATTTTATAGCCTGCAGCGTCTTGTTTGCAGATTATTTTTCCAAAGATGCTCAGTAGAATATCAATTGGCTGTGATGAGACATCCCGGCAGGTGCTGCCTTGCACAGAGGAGGCTGCACAAGTCGGCACTGTCCCTCCTGGCATCCGTGTGCTCATCCCGTGCTCTGCCTCGGTGCAATATGGCCTGGCAGGGGTGGGAATGGAGAGAGAATTTTGGGGTGGGCACCTCTAAGTGCAGAGGATGGCTTGGGACTGAGGCAAAGCCCTGCTGGCTGTGCTGTTCCATCCCTGCAGCCCTAATCCAGAGGTTTCTGTGGAAGCACAGATGTTCAGCCCCGCACGTCCAGGTTGCAGTGGCACTGCTCATTAGCATTTGCAGGGAGTGCTGCGGCGGCTGGGGCTTGGACAGGGGACAAGGAAACAGCCCGTGTGTCAGATGGCAGAGAAGGGCAGCGGAGAAGGAAAATGGGAGGGGACCCGGCGGAGTGCGATGACTTCCCAAAGTCACACTGCAGTGTGGGGAGGCAGCCAGGTGCCTGCCTGCTCTCTCAGCCCCCTGACCTGCCTGCTGGATTGCGGTACCCGAAATAAAAACCTCTTCTCTCTCCCTCATGGGGATGGACTGAGGGCAGCTCGAGGTGATTGGCGTCTTTCCGAGTGGCTGTGGTGAAAGCAGCTGAATTCCTGAGTGTACAGCATGAGAAAAACGGGGTAAAAGACGCTAAGCAGGGGTTTTGCTTTACAAAAGTAATACTTGCTGGTTCTTTGTGATGCTCTGAACCCTCCACAATGCCTTGGAGCCCCTTTAAGCACCAGTTGGTGGAGGGTGCAGAGAGATTCCTGCCATCAGGCAGAGCTTCCCAAGAGCCACAAAGCCCAATCAGCAGGAGAGGAGCAGTTGAGGCACCAGCGGTCTTGGAGCTCTTCAGCTGATGAAGAAGAGCAGGGTCTGGACAAATTTGGAATAAGAAATCAGCTGCTGAGGAGGAACACCTAGTGACCTAGCTGGGAAAAGGAGGCAAAAAGTTCTCCTCTATTACTTGTGTGTCTTTTCAGAGCATCTTTAATCATATCCCACGTCATCTTCATCAGAGGGAAGGTGGTAATCAAGGCAGCTGCCTGAGGCTGATGCTGTGTCTTTATGCTGCCGAGGCTGTTCTTTTTGGGGTAGTCAGGAGAGCTGCTCTGGAGTGGGGGAGTGCATTTGGGATGTATTTGGCTTTTTATTTTTTTATTGGAGCCACTTAGGAGTTGGCTCACATTGTGCTAAGGACAGGGATTGAGATGCTCTTGCTCAGGGAGTTAACGAAAGACAAATGCAATGTAGTCTCTTTTTTTTTTTTTTTTTTTTTTCTTCCTGCCTTCTCTTCTTTCTAGTGGTAAAATGATAGAATTTCATGCAGTCAATTGAGGCTATTGAGTTGTTTTGCCACTAAAGTTCTGGAGCATTGACTGTATGGATTCACAGTGTCCCCTCGCAATAACATCCCTTTTAACAATGTGCTATCAAGGGAGAGCTGTGCAGGCTTTAAAAGGTTTTCCACGATTGTATTTCTCTCTCTCTCTCTCTCTCTCCACTCAATGTTATGAAAGCAAACCTGGGGCAGGCTTCAAGGGAAAAAGGGGGCCTCAAGTCATGGCTGTGAGGGAATTGGTTGTGCCTGTATGCTCCTTTATGGCAAGACACCAAATCACAGATTTTCTTGGAGTTTGAGACACGTGGGATGCTTGCCCCTTCCCTGCTGGGTCCATCACTCCAGCTCTTGGCTCCTTCAGGAGCCACTGAGAGACAGCTAATAGTCTGTACTTACAATAAAAGCAAGGGATAAAAGGAATGCAAACCCAAGGCTGAGAGGGAAAACAAACAGCTGAAAACCCCAATTTTCTCTGAATTTCTGTGATCCCCCACCCTGTGTGTGCTTGCCCTCATTTGCTGTTAGCTCTGCTGCCAAGAGGAGACCTTTGCCTGAGTGGAGCAGCACAGGGAGGTGCCAGGTCCTGAGCTCCTGGGTGAAATCCCATCCTGGTCCTTCACCATGATTCCGTGGTGCTGTTGGTCTTCGCTCTCCGAAGGCAGAGTTTAAATGAGCTTTTCCTTCAGAAGAGAAGGGTGGCTTTGCTGGGCATCCCCTGGTGTGGTCTCTGTGGCTGTTACTGCTCTGGGGGACACCTGGGCACCCTGAGGGTTCCAGGTGGGGCTGGCATAGCTGGGAAGACCCCTCTGGGCTCAGTGCCTTGGGGTGTGATCCATGTGAGATGAGCTGCAGCCCAAAAAGGTCTCAGGAGGTGTCATCCAGGGTGGGGCTCAACCTCCTGGGGTCCCTGTGACGTTCAGTGGGGCAAATCAGAGAATCCCAGACTGATTTGGGTTGGAAGGGACTTTAAAGCCCATCTTGTTCCAGCCCTCTGCCACGAGCAGGGGCACCTTCCCCAGACCAGATCTCGGAAGCTCCGGATCTCCAGAGGTCTCCCGGGAAGCTCTGTGTCCATGCCTGCTCTGGGAGCATCTCCAGCATTGCTGGGCGTCCCACCAGCCCATCCATAATGCAGATCTCTCCAGGTGTCCTTGCTGCAATATCCCTGCAACTGATCAGGCTGGGGCTGGGATATTTATGAAACTCAGCTTTCCAAATTTGAGCTGGTTTTAACCTTCACTCCTCGGTTTCCTGGCTCTTCAGTGTGTGCTCTTTTAATAACTGTAACCCATCTGATAATGTTGTTGTAAATTAATGATCTGTTTACAACCTTAACTCTGTTTTAATGAAGACTTTTTTTGTTGAGGAAAATAAAAGCTGCTGTAATTATACCTTGTAACTGCAGGGTTTTATAGCCGGTAAACTCATCCAACAAGCAATTTCGATTAGTTTATCCAGGCAAATATTCTAGTGTTGATTTCATACATATAAAAAACACACACAGCTACTTCCATGAGCAGCAGAAATAATTATTCCTGGATCCCTGTGCCTGTGTCTCGAGAGCAAACTCGTGCTAGATTTTCTGATGCTTAAAAAAAGTTGAATTCACAGTGCTGCCTTTCTCTGGGTAAAAGCTTTAATAGTATCTTTCATCTGACTAGTTCCCTATTTTCCCCAAACTTGTATCTTGGAGATAAATGTGTCCCTCCATCAGATTTTATTGAAATGGGTTATAAGGTTTAGAAATCACTGGAGATGGGGAAAGGAAACAGCCGGGCAGGCACTGCCGGTGTGTAAGGCTCATTTCCTCAGGAAACCAGGCTGAAAATACTTTGGGTGCCATTAAAAAGTTGGAGCTGTCATTTCAGGGGAAAGCTTCAGAGAGACTTGGAAACTGTTTTCCAAGTGGTTAGTTCAGTCTGTGTTTTCCAAAGTGCTCCACTTGGATTGCTGGACAAATTCCTGAATTTCGGAGGCTCAACAGCCGACTTGTTGAGGATGTTGGAAAACGTGGCTGCTCCTTTTGGTACCTACACCGAGCCAAACCCACCAGACCCTTCTGGAGAAGTTGGCCAGCAGAACATGTTGATACTTTTGTTCCATTTTACAGGAGATTCTGGTTCTCATGAGGTTCATAAGGTCCAGAAAGCCCTTGCTTCCCACCAGCTGGGGTTGGAGTTGAGTGCCAGAACCTTTATGCCAAGGACAAAGACAGGGAGCCGAGGCAGTGGGCTGGGATCTGGGTGACCTCAATTTTGGTGCTTTTGGCAGAGCTGCAGAGGTGGGTGCAGTTGGGAGCCTCTGCCTTTAAGTCCAGAAATTCCTGTGGGATTGGGAAAGTCAGGTCAGCCTTCCATGATGATGGTGGTGCTGCAAAGGAGTGCATGAGGATGATGATCCCTTCTCCTCTCTCTGAGCCCCCTCTTCTCTCCACCCTAAGCAATTGTTCCCTCCTCCCAGCCTTGCTGGTTATGGATCATACAATCACAGAATGCCAGAATTGTTTGGGTTGGAATGGATCTTAAACGTCACCTCATTCCTACCCCCTGCCATGGACAGGGACACCTTCCACTAGACCAGGCTGCTCCAACCCCATCCATCTCCTAACCCTAATCTAACCCAACCTGGCCTTGAACACTTCTAGGGATGGGGCAACCACATCTTCTCTGGGCAACGTGTGCCAACACTCAGTGCCCTCACAGGAGCCGGGAATCTCCAAGATTCCTGGCTGTCTTGGAATAGTTCTGGTGTTCACCATCCACACTGAACCCCAAGATTGTTGCTCTTGTCCTTTCTCACAGTATCCTGTCCCAGCCTGCTCTCCTGTTCCTTCACTCCTTCCATGCTGCCATTGTCCATGGATCTTGCTTCTCTGACCGGAGCTGCCTGTCTTCTGGGCTTTCTGCTCATGTGAGATGTGCAGGTTTAAAAATAAACAGCGCTGGGCATGAAATAGGAATTCTGGTTAATGAGGGCACTGGGATTCATTCACTGCCCATGGTCACACCTGGCATAAAACCTGCAGGGTTTGTGCTTCAGACATGACCTTTGCCATCCTGGGCATGGCACCTAGCTGGTGTTTCTCTGTGCTTCTCCTTCTCATGCTCAGGGTATAGAAAAAACTGAACTTCCTAGAGATTTTCCTTATTTTATTTGAGCTTCTTTCCTGCGGTAGGATGCTGCCTCTGCCTCGTGGGCTCCCTACGTTATCACAGTATCAGTAACAATAGTGGAATGATTTTTTTCCTTGGAGGCTGTCTAGCAAGGCCCCTGGTGCAGGGACACTGGCCTCGGCATGTTGAGCTGCATCCCTGCCCTGCAATCAATTCCTCCAATTCCAGCCCCCTGCTGCAACAACAAAAAGTTGAACCAAAAGCATTTCCTGCCCCTGAAAATCCATTACAGTCTCTGTCACCGGCCTTTTCTCACAGTGGCTTTTTTTTAAAAATTTTAATCTATTTTTTTGTTGGGTTCAGTGGGGCTGTTTTCCCATCCTGATTACAAGGAGTTATCAGAGAAATCCTTTGCCAAGTGTCAGCCCACAGCCACCTGAGGCAGCTGGAGTAGGAGTTATCAGTATTTGAACAGGTATGGAACAGGCTCCTGGCCACAGACTGGGGCGATGTCCTTCTTCTTGTCCTTGTGGCAGGCAGGAGGGATCGGCTAATGAAAGATACTGAGGAAAAAATGGCTTGGATTGGAGCCTGGCTGGTCCCCTGAACTCCAGCTCTCCGTGTGTGGGATGAGGTCCCCAGATGCTGAACCAGGACCGTGCCTAGGGATGCTCTGGCTGCTTTGAGCTGTGCTGCCAAAGCTGCTTTTAGATCCAGCATCCCATTTTAAAATTCCTTCTCCTTCTTTCTTAAGTGCAGAGCTCCAGGCGGTATTTTCGATCATTTTATTTTACTTATTTTTTATTTTTTTAAATTCCCAAGTGATGCTGCTATCTGAACCTTGGGGATGGGAACGGAAACACTGTGGGAAATCTATGCCTTAATTTTCTGTCTTTTTTTTTTTAATTTTCCCTTTTCTTCATATCTCCACCAAGAATCTGCATAAAGCTCCTCTATGTATCATTTATTCATCTGTATTTCAGCATGAGAGGCTCTGCCTCGTGATGGAGATGTCATTTGCAAAATAATAAGGTCCCGCTTGCTGCAAGAAGAGCACCCCCACTCTTCTCCCACGAGGTCATTGCCTTCAAATTATAAATCTTTTTAACCATTACCTCATGGGTATCCACAAGCACAGCACTCAGATTAGTCCCAGGTCTGCTTCCTTGTCGTCTCCTTTGCTTTTTCTTTTTGCCGTGCGTTCGGCTCTCGAGCGTCGGATCTGGATTCCTAATTGGGTCGCATCAGAGGATCTTTGCCGTCAGCTGCCGAGCTCTCTGCGTTGTGCAGGGGCGTAAGTCACAGATATCATCCCGTAATTAAGCTGGTATTAGGTGTTGGAAGTGGTGCTTCCCTGTTTGATCCCTTCCTGTGCCATACATGGCATCCAACGTCCCGGCAAAGCCAGGGCATGCGCTGGTCCCTCTGCTCAGGGGGAGGAGGACACATACATAACAAAGGACTTTGGTTTTGTTTACGGGGTCATTCCTGCAGCAGGTCACTATGTAAATGATGAGGGACAGTGGGGCACTGGTGTTTTGATGTGCAAAGGCTTTTTTTTGGCCTCTGGCCATCCAATCCAGCAGGACACAGTGCCAGACCCTCATGGAGGGTGCTCATAGGAGCCAGGGATGCAGAGTTGGCTTCTCCCAAACCCAAAGTCCATGGACACAGCCTTGATTTCTAATTTGGCTCATCCCTACCAGAGCCAAGGGAATTGTGCTGTGCTACTGGTGAATCCCTCCCTATATAAAGCATACCCCCGAAGCTCACCCCATTGTCCTCTTCCCTAAACTTTGGATTTTCTTCCTGGCATCTGCCCCCAAACCCACCTGAGGCTGAGCCAGCTGCATCCCAGGAGCTGCTCACGTGGCTGCTCTTAGAGGGGAAATTATTAATGACCCAAGGTGTAATTATCTATGTCTTAAGTCTTGCTCAGACTCCGCTGACATCTTTCCAGAGGAGGGAGGAGGGGTTTCAGGGAGACACCTTGCTGTTTAATAAATAAAAGAAGAGATTCATAAAGTGTCTGGCAAGCACATTCCTCACATAGAAATGTTACGGAATAACACGGGATGAATAATAGAAAAGGTTATTGAAAAATTCATAATTTCCAAGCGCCAGTGAAGGCCAGGCTTCCATGCCGTTTATTTGCCTGTAGAAAAGTGATTAAAATATATATTATTGTCCTGTCTATAGGAAAATGTATTATTAAGTGGATACTAGCATGACATTTGAAAAATCCATTTCATTCCATTTAGTGGCGGGTGGTGGGAGGGGAAGGGGGGTCTTTTTCCTGCTTTTGTGGAGGAAGGTTTTAAGGGCGTTTTAGTCAGGCCTTCAGAAAAACAGTGAAAACATGAAGAGGGGGAGGGTTTAATTACAGCCCCTTCCTTCCCAGCAGTGCCCTTCACTCTGTGTTTTCATTCCTTTTTGCCTTAAAAATGGAGTGAGATTCCTTCACCTTTATTTATTGCTTTAATTGCCAAGAAGGGGAAATGAGGACGGACAGTGGGGATGCAGGGATGAGGGATTTTGTCCCTGGATGACACGGGTGAAGGGTGGGTGGGTTTCTGCCATGGTTTTCATCATTGATGATCTTGTGATGTTAACGTGATCAGGTCAGCCTGGATGACTGGAAGCAGAAGGACTGTCCTCCATCCAGGTTGTGCTGGTGGGGTTGGTGACACCCAGGTTGTCACACTGGGCTCCTCCCTCTTGGTTTTGGGTTGTTTTATTAACCTGAGTGCATGCACAGGCCATGCTCACAGACCTGTCCTGAGTGTTGGCTTGGAAAGGGGAGGATTTAGGTTTTTTGGGGGGATGTTGGGTGTGCTTATTAGGCTTGATCCCTCCCCTGATCCATCCAGCTGAATTGTATAATGAAGGGTGAGAAATTGTCCCAAGAAATTTTCTTGACCAAATATCAGGATTTTGGTCAATGTTACTAAAAGTAACTCCGAGTTATCCTCTTGTCCTCTTGGATAAATATCTCCTCTCCAAGCCAGACACATTCCTGCAATTGTTTTGGGGATGGGTGTGATGGAAGCTCTCTGGGCAGACCAGGTCAAACCAGAGGGTGAATTTGTGCTGCACCCATGGGATCTAGTTCCTACACAACTCCATGTATAAAACATCTTTCCACAGGGAAAAAGACACGGGTCACTGAACAGATCGTTTTGGGATATTTGAGTTTTTCTCCAAGAGCAGCCTCAGGAGATGAGCATTTTGGACAGGAAAGTTGTGTCATGCATAGCCAGAGGCATTTTGTATATCCACTGTGTACACTGAATTGATCTGGGGATTAAAAGGCAAGAACTGTCCCCTCTGCTCCGTTAATGTTGGCAGGGCTACGTCATTCCACATTAGCCTGGATCCGTCCTCAAGACGAGAGGTGGGAGCTTTTCTTTCCCCTCCCCCTCATGCCTTAGATCTTGAGCTGAGTCTATATTTGCTGCGTTAATGACTCGGAGCCAATCTCCAGCTCCTCTTCAGTTTTATTCATAGATCCCATCTGGGACTGTCGGAAATAGAAAGGCAAAACCTGCAAAGAAGCCATGTGGCAGGAGAGGACATGAGGCAAGGAGCTGCTTCTAAAAAGAAAACAAGGCTTGGGATTGACTTAAACTATTCCTCAATCTGGAAGGATTTGCCACGTATCCTCAATTAAAACACTTTAAAAGACAAAGCTGCTGCTTTTAGGGTTTTAATGAAATGTTTTGATTTTGAGGCAGTGTTCAAATTTGAGCTGGGCCTCCAGCATCTCCAAAAAGCAACTCACAGAGCGCTGATGTTGAGCATCTCTGGAGGTACCTCCATCCATCCATCCATCCATCCATCCATCCATCCATCCATCCATCCCTTGTGTGGAAAGCCTCAGACCCTGCCCCTCAAATTAGATAAAATACATAAACACAAGCGTGTCTGAGATGCAGAGGTGTTCATTGTGTAAAGCTCTTTAAATCTGCATGGAAAATCAGGCTGGGAGGACAGGAATATCGAGATCTCGCTGCAAAGGAGAACTTAATGTACCCAGAAGCCGCTGATAGACTGTCTGATAGCCGGAGTCACAGCCCGATGGGCAGCCTCTTCCTCTCCTGCCTGGAAAAAAAAATAGCTCAGAGCAGGAATAGACGCTGTGCCTAGGAAAATGGCAATATTTGGTGTGGAGGGGCTGCAGCTCAGTGCTCCCCCTGGAATTGGGAAGGATTAGGGAAAAGGAGCACGGGTGGGTGCAGGGATGACGACGTGGCAGTGACAGCTCCGTGGTCAGCATGGTAAACGTGTGGACACAACTTTTGTGATCAGCTATTTCTCCTTGCTTGTTTATTTTTCTTTTCTCCCCCTCTCTTCCTTACAACCTCCCCTCTTCTCATTCTCTACCTCTCCCTGCCCAGCCCCAATACCCATCTTGGAGGATCTAAATTAAAATCTGTTATCATTTCCTGGATAATCCCCTTTGATGCCCTGAATACAGCAGAATCTGTCCTGCTTCAACCTTGCATGTAAGTGCTGATAGCTTTTGAACAGCTAAATGGCTTTGTATATCTCATACAAATGTCTGTCTCATCCAGGAGCTGGCAAGCCCCGTGCAGTCGGCTGGGGAAGCTTTATGAGTTACAAGTGGAATTACTTTGGAGAGATGCTAAGGAGGCCAAACCTTTCAGAACACATTCCCTCGGCATCTTCTGTCTGGCAGGGACGGGACTCGCATTGTCTTAACCTCGCAGAGCAGCTAATTGGTGTCATGGTGCTGATGCCATTTGTCATCAGGGCTTTCCTGCATCCAGCCCGCTGTGCCAGCCTGCATCTGCCCCTCTGGGCTTGGCTGTGGATATCAGTTTGCCCCAAACCAAGCTCCTGGGGAGCTGTGGGTTGAGGAGAGCTTGGGCATGGGCTTTGTTTGTGGGTTTTGGGCAGATCTGAGGGCGAAATGGGTGTTTCATAGAACCCCAGAATGCTTTGGGTTGGAAGGGACCTTAAAGCTTGTCTCAGTCCCTCCCCCTGCCATGAGCAGGGGCACCTCCCACTACACCAGGTTGCTCCAAGCTGGTTTGTGCATCTCTACCCTGAGATGCACAGGCTCAGATCCTGGTGTTCTCCCAGCAGAGCCAATCTTTGTGCTGGGGCTGCTGGGTTGCATCTCCAGAGCGAGGGGCTCCTTGTCCCTTTCCATCCTGGCTATCCTCATTAGGCATGGGATCATGGAAGTTCTGTCAGACCCTCTCTCCTCTGCTTTCCCTGGGGATCTGTGTTGTGTCCAGGGATGCAGAGGGATGTCCAGGGATGCAAGGTGAGGGCTGCCTCCCTCCTTAAGCCAGCCCATCCCAGCACCACCTCTTGTGCCATCCTTGCAGCAGAGGTACAAGGACACAGAGCCTTGCAGAGGGGAATTTTCCCAGTGGGAATGGATTGTGAACTGGCAGAGCAGGGCTGCCTGGGGGTGAGCAGGCCAGTGGTGTTCCTGGAACATCCCAGCTCTGGGGGTGGGTCCATCCCCTGCCTGCCATGGTTTAACCCCAGCCAGAAACTCCAGCTCAGCCCATCCAGCTGAGTGCTGCAAAATACAGAGTGCAGCACAAAGTCATCGCCTGTCTGAAATAAAAACCTCTCCAGCCGGGAGGGAAACCAGGAATCACTGCAGCCAGTGATGTCTTCATGCTCCCTTGAGGACCCATAGAGATCTGTGGGCATCTGGGGAATACAGGGGGAGGAAATTCTGCAGGAGGCTGGTGATGGTTTAGCAATGGCCTGATGACATGAGCTGATGTGGCAGGGCACAGCTGTGACTGGGAAGCATCTTCCCAGCTCCCCGCCTCAGGTGATGGGATATAAAATCACAGCTCCATGCCTGGGGAGCAGCACTTAGCCAAAAACCCTGAGGAGAGAGGATTAAGGGAAGGAGCCAGAGAAAGGGAGGAAGGGCTTTATTTTTAAAAGAAAAGTGGACAATAAGTCCTTTTTAGTTGCAGCCACTTCTTCCCCATGACTGCCTCGCTGCTCCTCTCTGGTGCAGAGCTGGAAAACAGTGGACCTACATCCCTTGGTGTAAATTAAATTGTGGGAACATCAGTGGTGGGTGGGGGGCTCCTGGGGGTGCAGGAAAGGGGAGCTCATGGTTCTGCAGATCACCAGCCTTGTGTTCAGCTCAGGGGGAGAGGACAGGGCACAGCCAGCCAGCACCAGCTGCATTCATTCCTCAAAGCTGCCTGTTGTGCAGGAATTCATCTGCCAAATCGGCCAGAGAGCTAGCAGAGAGCACCGGAGTGGACTTAACCTTCCACCTCTGCTTGTGCTTCCTCAACAAAAAAACCCCAAACAAACTGCTCTTGCTGAGCAGGGACTTTATCAGAATGAAGGGGAAGCAGGCAGCTGGGCTGCTGAGAGCTGCTGGCTTAGGGCAGGCAGCCCTGGCTCTCCAAGTGTCTGCTGGGAAAGGGGGATTTGTCCCTGCTTGCTCTTTCTCTCCAAAGGCTCTGAAATCTCCCAGGTGTGTCAGAGGGAGCTTCCCCTGGGAGCTGAGGTGCCATGGCTGGTGGGAAGGGGACAGGAGCTGACCTTACAGAGTCAGATGGAGCAGTGGCACAGGCCTGGCACTGGCTCTGGCTCTGGCTGGCACTGCTCTGCCGTCCTTCTAAAGGATGCTGATTTTCCCCTTTGGACTGATGCTCGTTGCTGGGGACAGCAGCTGTGCTGTGAGTGCCTGTGGGAAGAGCAGGGCTGGATGCAGCCCATCCATCCCCCTGCATTCCTCCCTCTGTATCCATCCCCCTGCATCCATCCATCCATCCATCCATCCATCCATCCATCCATCCATCCATCCATCCCTCTGTATCCATCCCCCTGCATCCATCCCTCTATGGGGCAGCTTGGGATGGCAGAGCCGTGGGCACAGTGCCTGCCCTGCCCTTCTGGCAAGGGCCAGATGTGTGTCCCTGTGGCTGGTGACTCTGGTCCAACAGTGGCTCCTGCCACTGGTGCTCCAGGTGCCCGTGGGCAAGGTCAGCCCTTCCCAGCACTCTGTCTCAGTTTGTCCCCTCTGCAGAGCTGGGATCTTGCCAGGAAAAATGGAGGTTTGTTATTTTCAGGCTTTGGGATCAAAAATGGTGCAAAGGAGGGCAGTTCCTCCCATGCCTGGGATGTGAGGATGCTGAGGGCAGAGATTTGAAGCTTGAGCCCTGAAATGAGCAGCGTTTCTGGGGCTGGTGCTGTTGGGCACTGGTGTGATGAGCTGCTTCCAGTCTCTGCATCCTCAAGGGCAGGAGCTCCCTACCACTGATTCCCTTTTCCCCCCAGCCTTTTTCCCATGCTGAATCCAGTGGAAAAGCAAAAAAGCACTCACCCCCCCTTAATGAACTCAGCATTAATCGCTTGTGTCAAATCCTTGTGCTAACAAGCTGAGGAAATCAAACAGGCGTCCCCGGGGAGACCCAGGGAGTCAACACTCATCCATTAAAATGGTAATTTTGTATTTTTCACCGAGGCATTTGTCGCCTCTTGCCCTTGTGCACTCGTTAGAGCTTTGGCCTTTAAATTATAGTGTTTTTTTTAAAAAAACCCCAAACAACTAAACCGCAAAACCAGCTCTCTTCAGACTTCTTCCCTTCCTCTTCGACCAGGAATGCTGAGCTGCATGCAGGGGAGTGTGTCTCCAAGTGGGCCATTATATTGGCTTCAGTAATGGCAACAAAGTGCTTGTGGCTTCCAAAACAACTCCTTTCCTCCCACGAATTTTAAAAAACTGATCCCCACTAGCTCCAAAGAAAGTGACTTGTGAGTGCTGTGCTTGAATCCAAGTAGGAATTTCAGGTCATGCCGTTGTTCAGGGCCTTGCAATAGTTTCTTGCTTGTGAGGTTTCTGGGAAATCATGGAGGTATTTGCATATCCCGAGGGGTTTTGTGGATGTTTGAATGGAGGAGGTGGGGGCTGGCAGCTGTTTGCTGCTTCCTTGTTTTAAAAAGTTGGTGGGAGCGAGGTTTTATTAGGCTGCCAGAGGACGTGGACAAATGCAGCATCCCTTCATCAGAGCTCAATCAGATCTGGGTTTTCAGCATAAAAATGGCTTTTCCCACCTGCCTCAGCTGCTCCAATGAAAGATATCAGCTCTCCCCACAAACCTGGCAGCTTCGTCACCGTGCCAGTGGAAGGCTGTTAAAATTGCAGCAGAAAAACCAGGAGTTATTGAAATGCAGCATCTTCAGAGCAGCCTGGGAGAGGAGGAGCAGGCAGGAGCCACAGCACTGCTGCTCCAGCATCACATGGCCTGGGGAGAACCAGTCTGCTGCCCGAGTGCCTCAGTTTCCCCATCAGCAAAATAACAACAGGAAAATATCCTTCCTGGTGAGATCAATCCCCCCTGTTTCAGTGAAAAGTGTCCCTGCCTGTAGAAAGGATGGGGAATGAGATGGGTTTTAAGGTCCCTTCCAACCCAAACCATTCCATGATTCTGGAGTTCTGGAGGCATATGGAAAATGCCATGGAAGGCACAGATTGCTGTTGTGTCAGTGATGCTGAAGACAGACATGATTTTAAATCAAGACATGATTTTAAATCAAGTTAGTGCTCATCTGTGCTGTGCAGGAGCACGAGGCTTTGGGTTGGGGTTTGTTTGCCTTTTCCAGCTGGGATAGCTGCGGAGTCCAGTGCCCGCTTCCTGCAGCTGGAGCTGCTCATTCCTGGCTTTGCAGAGGTGGGAGGGTGCTGTGTTGGACTGGCAGCTCTTTGAGACAGGGGCTCTCTCTCATCTCTCTCTCTGGCACAATTAATACACCCTAACGACGTGTCAGGCGGCGCAGGGATGCGAGCGCGACGGCGGCGTTTCCCTGCGGAGCCTGCCGTGTGGAATCCGATGAATAATCATGCCTGTTCTCCTCTCCCCACGTGGAAATATTCCGATAAATAAATAAAATAAATGACATTTTCTCGTTCCGTTAAATTTTTTTCCCCCTTTCTATTTTTCATCAAAGCTCTCCCTCTGGTGAGCAATTTGCAGGCAGCGTGGCGCGGAGCGGCTCCAAGGAGAGGATCTGCTGTGGTTGATGTGTTTTTCATCATCTCATTGTCCCATTTTCTGGGATGAAGGAGACTGGTATTCCCCTCCCCATATACTGGTTTCTGCTTGCCATGATCCAGCTGCTCAGCACACTCTCCTGGAGCTGGGACCATTTGCACCCACGAGGCTCTGCCTGGGTGACAGGAATGGGGAGAAGCCATGAGTGGTCAGGAGGGGTTTGATTTGACTGCCTTGGTGTTAAATTAGGGCTGGGGGTGGGTTTCAATGGAGATCTGGCTGTAAAAGCAGCCAGGAAGAAGGGCTCTGTGTGTGCACAGTGGCAATGCCACGGGCATTCCGCAGGGCTGTGGAATCAGGATTAATGACTCCAGCATCCTTCAAGCAAACTGTATCTCAGAGTGCTTTGTGGAGTTAAATGACACAGGACGGTGGGTAATATATGGTGTAAAGCGCTGGAAAACAGCGGCACAAAGATATGGCAGGGGGAATAAATTAAAGCCTTCCGTCAGAAAGCCAATAATGGGGAAAGGGGGAGTGGAGAGGTGGAAACAAGGGAGAGGATATTTATTTTCAGCTGAGCTATGGAAGGAGTGGAGAATCAATGACTAGAACATACAGCACCTCATGCATAGCACCAATATATACACAGCCCTGGCCAGGTTTGGGGGGGCTGAGGGTGCCCAATTCCTTCAGCTGCTGCTAAAAGGGATGCAGTGTGTTCCTGTGTTGAGGTTTCTCCCCTTGAAGGTGGATTTTTGTTTGGTTTGGGCTTTTTCAGAGGTGCTGAGAGCTTTTGGAAAGGGTCTGAATTTGCCCTTAACTGGGTCCAGCTTCTCTCTGCTTCTTCGGTTCTTCATGGTCAGTCTTGCCTGGTCTCATCCAGCAGCTGCTGTGAACCTCATGTAGAAAACTGGATTTGGCCTCACACCTTCCCCAAACCTCCTGAAGGAGGGAAGTCTCACACACCATGCTGGGAATGGGATATTAAATGGGAATTTTTACACCATAACCGGGATAGCAGCATGGCTGCACCCACTTCTAGGAGCCTAAGGAGGGCAAGGCATGAGCACTCCATGCCCTGCAAGGATGTCTCTGTTCTCATTTATAGTTTATTCAAGGTCATACAGTGCCGTGGGACAAAGCAGGAGCTTTGCCAGGCCTGCTTTTATAGAGCAGGGGCGAGAGGTAGAGGAAGGAGGGTGTGGTGAGGGGATGAAGATCCCTCGTGTGCCTTGTTTGACAAGTTTGCAATCCAAGGAGCGGCTTTGCAGGCATCCTCACGTCCCTGGCTGTGCTGGGGAATGTGTCAGTGCTGCTCCCCAACTCCCCACTCACCCCCTCTGATAAGGTAATGAGATGCAAGTCTTTGGTGTGTTTGACAAGCTGCTGTCCTACAGCGCGGGAGCTGGGAGTGCTCAGAGGCTGGGAGAGGAGATTAATTAATGCTAAAAGACACAGTTTGATGTGGCAATGAAATTTCGATTATAATAATCTCTAATTATCTTGTAGCACAAGTGCCTCGGCTCTCCCAGGTGTCTTCCCCAGTTTGAAATTGTTATTTGTCAGCATCAAAGGGAGAGAGGAGCTGGTGCAGGGGGTGCACGTGGGGTCCCTTGGGATGGGGAGCCCAACTTCTGCCAGGGGTGTCCCTCAGTGGGTACATCTGTCTGCTTCCAGGGATCCCAAATCCCAAATCAGGGCCAAACAGGGAATTTGAGGCATCTTCAGTGCACTTTCCACAGAGTGTAAGAGCACAGGGAGGCAATCTGAGGTCTGTGCAGCTGTTTTGTGGCACTTCCACTTTGCCTTTCCAAAGTGTGTCATTCAAACACCTGGTCCCTCACAGTTCTTTTTTTTTGTTCCTGATGGTTTTTTACTCAAAATCAACTCGTTCCCAGGGAGAACTTTGGTCTTGACAAAACGACACTTTACCCAGGAAAGTAATTTCCTTCAGCTGCTTTATTGCCTCTCCTCCAGGCTCAGCGAGCTTTAAAATCCTCCTCCTCCTCTCCCATCAGCCTGAGTCCTTCTAGTCCCAGCATCTTCAGCTGTGATGTGACCCTTCCCAGAGGGATCTGATGGCCTTTGGAGAGGTCCCTGTGAGCGGGGCTGGACAGTGCTGCTCTGTGTGTGGAATAGCAGATGGGCACAGTGGCACCTTGAGGAGCAGGAATACTTGGAGGGGGGTGGTCTGTGCAGCTCCAAATCGTATTTATCTACTCAAAATAGTCTCTGGAGAGGAAACATCTTGGGTTTGAAGCCACAGCCCCCATGGCATTGATGCCTTAGGATTTTAGCTTTTCTATTTCCCATCTGTTTGTAACCCTGCAGTTCTTTAGTGTAGAACTCTAAACTCCACACACAGTGGGAGCTGCTGCCTCCCGATTTGGGGCAGACACAACAATTCCTCTCCAGGCCTGGCAATCAAGGACACCTCACTGCCTCAGGCCAGAGAGATGGAAACAAAAGGGAGTTGGGGGAGCAAACTTGGGGTAAATGACTTCATTAGCTGAAGCTGGAATTGGCAGATTCACCCCCAATATGCAAATGGACCAAACTTACAAAAGTGTGAAAACCCGTGAGTCCATTTTTGGGTGTAGCCCCTGGTGGGGCTTTGTCTGCCCTAAATGTACCTGAAGACCCTTCAATAAATAGAACTGCTTTTTATTCTCTTAATTTTGTCTGGCCTCTGTTTTTAGGTAAGCCCAGAAAGGCTCAGTTTATCCGGTGCTTCCTGGGACTGCGGGGGCAGGAGATTTCCTATAGCCACCAAAACCCTGTGAGTCCTGGGGGAGCTCCTCTCCTTCCCAGGAGCAGCAGCAGCATGGGGGAAGGCAGGGGGCACCTCCAAGCCCAGTGTGGGGAGGGGTCCAGCTTGTTGCTGGCTGTGACCTGTTGCCATTGTCATTGTGACCAATGTTGTCATTGTCGGTCGCAGCATTATTCCAAGACGTAAAAAGGTGGGGGAAAAGCAGCCAGTTGCAAATGAAGCACCTTTTCCAAAGCCTTTCCCATTCTTTCATCCTTATGGATGATGGAGAGCCCCCCTCCAGCCCCCCACTGCCTTCCCATACAGCTCCAAGCCTCTCCAGCAGCATCCCAAATCCCAGCTTTGCACTTCAGCATCTCCAGAGAGGGTGGAACAGCAACACAAACCACAAAAAAACCCCATCCCCGTGTGGGTTGTTTGGAGTCGCAGCTCTGTTTGCAAATGAGCTTGGGGGCTCACTGGGTAAAAAAGGGCATGCTTGGTGAATCCCATTTCGCTTCCCCAATGAGCTGAAAAACTCTTGGATAATGGGTTATGAGTTGTAGATCTGTTTGATTGCATTGTTGCAAAGTGGGAATTGTTTTGCAACATAGATTCTTAATCACTGAGGCATCTGTGATTGAATGTGTCGAAAATTGGTTGAAATTGAAAGTTAACTATACTGCAGACAGCTTATTCTTGTGTATAATTGAAAATAAATTCTAATACTCTTCTTGAAAAGGGCTGCCAGGAGGAAATTTCCAACCTTGTCCTCTCCTCAGCTCCCTCCTCCAAATCCACAAATCCTCTCCCTTCCCCTCTGATCCTTTTCCTCTCCATCTTTTAGAGCTGGGAAAGAAAAACCAATCTCTGCACATCACTCCCTGCATCCTCAGCCATAAAATATAGAACTTGTAAATAGTTCCTTTTGGAATGCCTGGGGATGGGAGAGGTGGAAGGATTTAGAGGACCAGGACACTGGGATCAGGGTTTTGTTTGCCAAATACTCAGTTCTTCTCTGAAGTGTTTTTCAGTGTGAACAGGCTCATAAAATTCCAGAATGGCTGGGGGGGACCTTAAAGCTCATCTCATTCCCCTGCCATGCACAGGGACACCTTCCACTATCCCAGGGTGCTCCAAACCCCAACCAGCCTGGCCTTGGACACTGCCAGGGATGAGGCTTCCCTGGAACAACTTCTTTCATGGGAGGGCTGGTGCTGGAGGGGAGCTGAGCTGCAGTTGCTCCTGGCTCTCACTTAATTCAGCATCCAAGGAATGTCCTACAGAATTGAAATTTGACAAAATTAAGGCTGATACAGGGGAATTTTATATCCACAATAAAATTTTAGTAGAGATGCGATTGCCCTGTGACACCTCCTGCCCCAAGGCATGGCAGAGCTGAGAGTTTAGCAGAGTTCAGGAAGAATGAGCTGTTCCAGGGAATCACATCATCCAGCACGGCGTGGGCTGGGGGAGAAACCTTTGCCAAGGTGGTTCCTGCAGTTCTCAAGGGATAGCAATGGGGAATCCAGGTCTCAGGTCACTTGGGATGACAGTGGAGCTCTCCTGTCACAGCAGCTCTCTGGCCACAGAGACAAACACAACTTTCCCAGGCATCATTCTGGGAAAGGCTATGAGAAGAGCAGAGAAAAGAATGAGAAACAATTCTTATCTTCACTTGCTGCACCTGGTGTTGTGCACGTGTGGAATGTGTTATGGAGATTTGTTTATCAAAGAGTGGTTTCTTAATTAGCCAGTAGTGATGGTGTTTAAGTAAAGGACCAATCAAGTACACCTGTAGTGAACTAAGGTATAAAACTATGGGTTTCTTAATGAATATTATTATTCAGCCTTCTGTAGTACATGGAGTCTATGCTAATTATTACCCAGCAGAGGCCATTGCAACCCCCAGTTCTAGGTGACTCCTCCACCCTCATCCCACCCTGCTCCTCAGGACTGCAATCCAAGCCCTTGCCTTGCTGTCGCCTCCAGCTGCCTCCATGTCTCCTCACACTCCAGGAATTTTTGGGTTAGAGAGGATGATGCACACAAAAGGTCCTGCCTCCCCGTTTTATGCAGCCCACAGGGGTGAAAATCAAATGGTTCCCTGCTTCTTCCAAGCTTTTGGCAGTCTGCTGGGGCTTATTCTTCGCGGGATGAGAGGTCAGTTCTGCTCGACAAAGGGAGGGGATTTTGGTGGGATTTTTTTTTCCTGCACTTATCTCAAGCTATTTTTATTCCTTTTTCCACCCTGTGATGGGACAGGCAGTCAATAGGGTGCTTTCATGGCCTCATTTTGGAGAGGCCTTTGGAGGAATTGAAGAGATGGGTTATTATTAAGTCCTCATCATGCTAAAGATGCTTTGAAACCATACCTGGGCCTGCTCATGATCTAAGCTTGGACCACCAAAGAGGAGAGGGCAGGGCAGTAGCCCAGGCTGGGGAACAAAAAAATGAAAAGCTTTTTTTTGTGTATTGATTCTCCTTTGGTTACTTGGGAAAAGCAAGTTGGAATCTTCTGTGCTGCCTGGAAAACTTGGGGCAATGCTGTTTCCTTTTGGAGGAGTATAATGATTTTATAAGGAATGATCACAATTTAAAGCTGGGTTAACTATGGAGATTTCATCAATTCCTTAAAATTATCATCTAAATTTGGCATTTGACATCTTTTGGGAAAGCACCAGCAAGGAAATAAAGCAAGCAACTGGCTGAAACCTGAACTGAGCTTAGTGATGCCTTTGCTTGTATTTGAAATTTGCACAAAATCAAGAGAATTGATTTTAAATCAATTTATTCAAAATGGTGCAAACTCCTAATACAGGCAGAACTAGTTTAACCTTTGCTAAAATTGATTTTGCTTGCAATGGTAAATTACCAAGTGAGACTGAACTGATTTAATGGAGGGTTAAGCCTGTTTAAGTGTGTCCCTTTTCAGGGGTTTCATTGGTTTGAGAGTGAGGATGGCCCAGTCCTGGGGGGGGGCCTTGGGAAACCTGATTTTCCTTTCTTGCTCTGCCATAGGTCTTGTCAGATTCTCCTCTCTGGAGCTTGGTTTCCTATGTGGGATGGGGGATTTAAAATTTTTCCTGTTTTGTAGGAGCACTGTTGCCTTGGTGGTGAGAAGCACCTTAGGGGGTGTCTGTCTAGGAAAAAATAGCTGCTGCTCCACCAACTCAACTGAAAATTATAACAGAGGAGTTGCTAACAGGTTTCCTTTAATTGGTCAGGCTGAGCCAGAGCCATATTCTGTGTTGCAGGATGGAAAAATTGACATTTTTCCAACATGAAGTTTAAACCCCATCCCTGTGCTGCCAGCATCCCTCCTCCATCCATCAAACTCTGCATTTCAGGATGCCTTGGAGCATCTCCTCCAGGCTGGAGGGGCTGCACGCTCCGCAGTCCTACATCCCTTTTGTTGTGACATTTGTTTTGCAGGGCTTGTTTGAAGAGATGGATGGGACTGCTCCAGCCTAGCCTGGCTCCCCAGTGCTCCCCAGTGCTGAGTTTAAGGTTAAGGTGGTTTTCCATATGCCAAAGCAGCTCAAACCTGAGTCTTTGGACATGGAGGAGCCTTAGTCCACCTGTACATCTGTTTTCCAGTGGATAGTAAATCCCTGTGACTCGTCTGGGAGCGATGTGATTTGAATTAATCAAAATGCTCAACTGCAGGAGAGGAAAAAAAAATCAGGTCTAGATTGACAGAAGCAATGGAGTGGTGATAACTGTGTTTTAATCCAGTAGCTGAGGACTTAGAGAAGCCGCCTGGGAATCAATCCTGCTTTTTTTTTTTTGCCTGGGGAATTTGAACCAGCAGCTCACCAGGAAGCACCGAAGGACCTTGGCAGATGGGGGGTGCTGGGCTGGCCCCTGCTCAGAGCTCTGCCTTGTGTACCAATAGGTGTTTATTAATTAGGAATCCGAGTGGCTCCCTCGTTCAGAGGTTAGGAGACTCGCTGGGGAAGCTCTGGTCCCTATTCTCATTAAGGTTTAATTATACAAAGTAAAATATCATCAACAGGAGGGAGCAAGCCCCCCTGAATGCTCATTGAGGGGGTGGCTGGCAGGATGCCGGACGTGGCTTTGGGTCCCTGGGGATGGGGGTGGCTGAATGGCTCCCATCTGGAGTGTGGGATATTGGGATCTTTTCCCTTCTCCTGTTGAGCTGTGGTGCAAATCTGGGGAGTCCAGCCTGCAGAGGGGTGGCTGTAGGGCAGGGTTAATTCCACAGAGGTCAGTTGCCAACCTGGTATGGCTGTGGAATGAATGGCAAATGATCCAAAGCTGCTGTTAAGTTAAGTATCCATCTTCCTGCATCCTGGGAGCCCATAAATTCCAGGGATAATTAGTAGCTGCCATACAGAGAGCAGCAGGGCACTTTTCACTTGAGGTTTGGAGCCTCTTCTGTCCAGGCAGTGGAACAATGGGGAGGAAGGGTGAGGATGTTCCTCCTCCTTGCAACAGATCTGACAGCAGCCCATCATCCCAGAGGATGGGAGCACTCGGGGAAGGGTCTGTAGATGGGTGGCTTCATTTTTACTTGGAGAAATGGTGCTTGATGAGTGAAAGCATCTCTCTGAGAAGTCACCCCATGCTCTTGCTGCCTGCAACCTTTGTCTCTACTTCATCTCCTGCTCTTTTATCACCACAGGCATCTTGATCCTGTTTTTTGCAATGTGGAAACTGAGGCAAGGTGATGAACAGTGGTTTTACCAGCAAGATCAAGACAAGTTTCCTGTTTTTCCTGCTGCTCTGGTCAGCAGGGTGCTGGTTCTGCTCCCAGGAGGCTGTGGCCAGGGCAGAGGCAGAGCAGCTCCGGAGGAGGCGGGTGGTAATGAGTTCACGTTTTGGAAGTGCTCTCAGGTGAAAGTTGCTCTCCAGGAGAAGTGCAAAGAGTGCTGATTTGCATTCTTATTGCAGGCAATATCCATAGGGAGAGAATGTCAGAACAGCTGTTATGTCAAATTACCTTCCTCCAGTAACAGGGGATTTTATCTGTCATCTCGTGGAGGGCAGAGGCACTTGCACCCCTTGGGGGAAGCCTGGGTTTGCATATTTTTTGCATCCAGTGCTTTGTGGAATGACTTCGGTGAGTCCAGCTCTGGGTGAGCAGCAGGGTGAGGGATGGAGAGCAGATGGAGCAGAGCAAAAGGGGCAGAGCAAGGGCTGGGACCAGCCCAGCTGCTGCTCTTCCCCATCACCTCCCCAGGATGATGCCCAGGTCTTTCCCCATCCCAGCCTGTGGCAGCAGCTCTGTGTGTGAAGCTTTTATCACAGCCTTTCAGTATAATCACTTCTTAATTAACTCAAGCGATGGCTTTATTTCTTGAAGCTCGTTTCCAAAAGCTTAATTTTATTTCTATGCAAAATTAATATTTTTCGTTTTTCTGCTTGGAAAAAGCACACGCATCCACACGGAGGGGAGAGGAGGAAGCTGAGCCAGCACAGCTCCTCGCACCAAAAGGTTTCTGCTGTCGTCTGTGTTTTCCCAAGCAGCCATCAAGTTCTAGTGATCATTTGCAGGGAGGAAAAAATAAAAATAAAACCAAGCGTGGATCAAGATCGTTAAAAGGCTCCATCTGGATGGTGCTAAGGATGGGTGATGGCAGCAGGACCTGGCCTCAGCTGTCCCCATTGCAGCCAGGGACAGGCAAACAGGGTATTTTTACATTTAGGTGGGATCTGGGGGCTTGCAAGAGCCTCCAAATGTCCTTTGCGCCTCTGGGCTGGGCAGTGAGGCCCTGCAAGCAGGGGAGGGCTGGGGATGGGTTTGGTACAACCCAGCTCTGTGTGGGGAGGGCTGGATTTGGGCAGGGATTGCCCTTTGGTTTCATGCCCAGGGTAAGGCTGCTGAACAGCAAAACGTGCTGCTGATGCTCTCTCTCTTCCTCATGCACCCAGGACACCTCCAGGCAGTCCTGCCCTCCCACAAATCCAGCTCAGGCTCAGCTCAGGCTTGTTTTGCTCATGGCTGTCCTATCCTCCAGTTCCAGGCTGAAAGGGGATTTCATTCCCAACAACAACACATTGTGCCTCAGTTTCCCCTTCCACAAAAGCATGCTGGTATCTTTCCTTGAGGTGCTCTGAAGGCTTTTAGGAGAGCAAGGTGGCACTGCCATTGTCCATGTGGATGGCTCCAGCTTGGCTGTGCCTTTTGCCCAGGGTAGCTCTGAGCAGGGACAAGGCCAGTTAGGTCTGACAGGAAGTGTCCCTTCCCTGCTAACCCCGTGTGCACAGTCCAGGCCTAAGCTGCTCAGTGGCATTAGGATTCTAAAAAAGCTTCAGATGGGACAGGGCACTCCAGGGGGAGGAGCACAAGGAGCACTGGGTGTCCCCAGCCAGGTGAGACACCCCGAAATAGCCACAGGCCAGCTCAGATGGACTGGCCTTCCCCAGCCTCTGTTTGGGATTAAATCACATCCCCCAAATCCCAGCCCGTGGCTGAGCCTGGAATCTGTGACTCACTCCTGCCAGGGCCAGGACACCCAGGCTCTGCTCCCCATTCCCTGACAGGCACCACCTGCATCTCTGCTGTGGGTGCCCCAGGGATGTGACTGTGCCCTGCACCCCTGGGTGACACACTGTTAAATATACGTTAAATATGTGTTAAATATATGTTAAATATTCAGTGTTATTCACTGTAAAGGCTGGCTCTCGTTCACAAGCTCTGATAATTCCTTTGCTGTGTCCTCATTCCCATGCTCCAAACAGAAAGAATCTAGAGCCAGTTAAGTGCTGGAAGTGTGGCAGAGGGACGCTGAGAGATATTAAATCTCTGTAGCCTTTCAGAGGCTCCATAATTCATAATCCTGAAACGCACAGGCTGATAATTGCCTTAATCACTGGAGAAACATGGCCAAAATGTACTGAAATAAGCCATAAAACTCATTACAAGATAACAAGATTCTATCTATTCTCGGAGGTCGCGTTAAAGCTTGGCAGGTCAGGGAGTTAATCACCTCCTCCAGCAGAAGCAACGCTGATAAGCCACGGAGCAGAGCCCAGCCCTGCCGGATCCCCTGGTCCCACCCTGCCTCCCAGAGGGATCCCAAAGGGATGGGGTGCAAGGGGGATGGGGGAGCTGCCATGTGGCCATTGACATTTGGATCAGCAGGGGATAACTGTCCTTGGGGAAGGGTTCCCATGAATAAAACCAGCCTGAGCTGAGCCTGAATGGATCTGTGATTGGGCAGGGCTGCCTGGGGTCTCCTGGCTGGATGAGAAGGGGAGAGGGAGCATCAGCAGCAGGTTTTGCTCTTCAGCAGAGCCAGGACTGGGCAGGGTGAGTTTTCCCTTCTCATCAGAGAGGTGATGCTTCCCACATTGCCTGCCACAGCCCAGTGCTCCTGTATTCCCAAATCCTAGAACAGTTTCAGTAGGAAGGAGGTTTAAAGACAATCTGGATCCAAACCAGGGATGCCTTCCACTCAACCAGCTCGCTCCAAGCCCTGTCCAACCTGGCCTCAAACACTTCCAGGGGTGGAAGGAACCACCTTGTATTTTCTGTTCCTTTGCACAGCCAATCCAGCCTTGGCCAAACACACTTGGAGAGGGAGACCCCTCTGCAGAACTTTTTGCAGGTTGGGATGCTATGTGCCCTGTTTCTCAGGGATTGATAATTAAGGATTGATAATTGATAATCCTGCCCTCCATCCCTCGTGCTGTGTGTCCACTTTGCACAATCCCAGCTCCGTGCTGTTCCATATTTTAGTGGGGGGAACTGTCTGGAACCATGGGTTGGGGTCACCATCCTGTTCTGGAACGTCCCTGTTATGACTGTGCAGGAGAAGGGCCCCTGGGAGGGGCTGTGGAAGTTCCCCAGGTGTTCCCCCACCATGGGACAGCCGCGTGCTGGCCCCGCTGGCAGCTGCCTCCCCGCTGGATTTGTGGTGATGGATACTGGGCACACAGCTAATCCATAATCCCCAGTAAATGCTGCTGATGAGTCAGTGCTCATTTAACATGAAATAGCCCTCCTGCGAAATCCATCTCCTTGGATTTAGCACAGCTACTTGTTGACTAAATATTAATTGGTTATTAAAAGTATCGGTGAGAGGGAAGGAATTCAGAGTTTCCCAGGGCTGTGCCTGGTTCTGTGTCCCATGGACACGGCTTCTCCTGGTCCCTGGACAGTGGGACCTGCTCCAGTGTCTGGGCCCTCCTTGCCCAAATTTGTTATCCCCCTTTTATTTACAGCTCTCAGCCTTGAAGGAACTGCAGGGGAGGGATCAAGGTGCTGGCATCGATAATAGCAGCACCTCACACATCCCTCCTTTTCTGACTTAATCCTCCTTCCTTTTTCCTTCTTTTTTGTATGGATTTTTAAAATAATTATTGTTTTTTTCCCTCTCCCCTGCCTTGAGGGATTAATGCAACAAAATGCAGCAAGTACAAGGGTTGATACCTGTGGTATTGGGGAGCAAGAGGGGCTGGGAGGAGGGAGAGGAGTGTTGGGTTAGTGAAATATCTTCTGGTGTCTTCCAAACCCCTCCAAATCCTGCTGTGCAGGAGGGAAGCTCTGAGGAGCCATGAGAGCCGTGCCTTCCCCTCCATCACTCTGGAATTGCAGGGCTGTGGGAGATTTCCAAGCCTGGAAAGGGTGGAAAGGACCAGAACACCTCTCCTGATGGAGCGTGGGGGTTGAAGGGGATCCCAGACCCCGGGATGTATTTACAGATGTAGGAAAAGGGGGTTACTGCTTGAGATCAGCAATAAGGGGTGCAGCATCCCTCCGTGTTGCTGCTTAGAGAGGATCCATTCACTTTGCTGTGGCTGGAATGGGGTGTTTTAAGCAGAGAACTGGGAGAAATGTGGATATTCAGTTATTCGTGGGGAGGGTGGCCAGTGGCTCTGCCCTTGGTGCCAATCTGAGCAGACTCTCCACATCACCCTGGGGACACCTGCAGTAATTTTCTCCTGAAGAGGATTTTAACCAGGAAAATCCTGTCAGTTGGAAAAACACATCATTTTTTTTCAGTATGAAACGAAAAAAAGGAATGCTTTTTGTGTGCTTGCCACGGACCTGTGTCCTGCTGGGTGACAGGAGCAACAGTTTAAAGCTGTCACACATTTTCTATCCCTCAGCCCTCCCTCCTGTTCCATAGGGGATGGTGGGTCCTGCAAATGAAGATTCCCCACAGGTGCAGAATGTGTTGCATTGCCCAGTGTGAAAAATCAATAAATATACTCCCTGAAAAAAAAAAAAATCCCAAATAACAAAAACCCCCAATACACAGAAAAACTTGCTAAAAAGCAGGGAGAAGGGAGAGCAAGAGCTCCTCTCAAAGGAATAGCTGTTGCAGAGGGAGATCTCGGGAAGCTGATGATAAAATCCAAGCACTTTGCTGGAGAAGTGGGATGGGATCAGCGGGGGACGCTGCGGGAGGACACACACAAACTGCTGGCGAGGCTTTCACTCTCACCCTGCTTTTCCCAGAAGGGTTTTCTCACATTCCCACTCTGCAGCGGTGGCTGCGGCGGCTCCCAGGGGCTGTGGCTCCTCTGCATTGCTGGAGCATCCCAGTGCCCAGACTGGGGGAGCTGGGCAGGTCCAGGCGTCCGTGGGACTCTGTCCCCATCTAGCGATGGCACTGCCGAGCCTGGCGCTGCTGCAGCTCCCCGGGTTTGCTGTCCCTGCCATGGGGAGAAACCGAGCTTGACCTCTGCCTTCACCTCCCTGCTCCAAACCCTCGCAAGGCAGGAGGGAGAGAGGGAAACTCATCACAGCCACTTGTGCTCCTAAGGCTGAAAGAGGAAACTCTGGGAGCTGCAGGGGATGAGGAGCAGGCAGGCTGAGAGAAATCCTGATTTTAGGATGGTGTTAGAGAAAAACCCCTAAGAGTTTAAGGGGACGAGGAGCAGGCAGGCTGAGAGAAATCCTGATTTTAGGACGACATAAGAAAAAACCCTGAGAGTTTAAGGGGACGAGGAGCAGTCAGGATGTCACCACTCCTGGATTTTAGGATGTGTTATAATGAGAAACCAGTAATTCATTACTGCAGGGTTCATTTGCCAGCTCTGGGCTGAGGCTGCAGAGCACTTAGAGCATGCTCCAAGTGGGTCTTGACCTCAGGTGTTTGCAGGGGAGAAAAAGGAATTTATGTCTCATGTATCCACAAAAAAGGGATTTGTGTCTCATGTACCCACAAAAGAAGGGATTTGTGTCTCATGTACCCACAAAAGAGAGGTGTGAGAGCAGGCAGGGTTGGGGTGGGGGGGATTTGTGGATCCCCGAAGGGGAGGAGGAGCAGGGAGGTGAGGATGAAGCACTGGCAGCCGAGGGTGTCACTGTGACAGCAGGGATGGAGGTGATGGAGCACTCGGTGCTCCAGCCTCTGTTCCAAGCAGGGGCTGGCTCAGTCTGGTGCTCTGCAATAAAACCCATCACCAGAGCCATGGGCTGAGCCAGGCCGAGGCAGGAGGGGTTTTGTGCTCTCCAACCTGCCTGGGAAGGAGCAGGGCCTGGGGATGGAGTGCTGCAGAGGAGCCCAGGCTGCAGCAGGACGTGCTCTGCTCCCAGCCATGCTGTGTGACAGTCCCTGTCACTGCTGCTGTCTCCCTGCATATGGAGAGGCATATGGATGGATGCAGGGGTCCTCCAGCTGCTCCCTCTGCTCCTGGTGGGAATTGTCAGCACGATGCTCAGCCTGAATGAATAACCACCACATCCTAAATACACCCTCAGTGCTCCCCTCCAGGCAGCTCCTGGGGCTGGAGATGCTGTGCAGAGGGATCAGGAGGAGTGAGACCAAATTCAGCTCATGGGGCTGGAGATGATCTGCAGAGGGACCAGGAGGGGTGAGACCAAATTCAGCTCATGGGGCTGGAGATGATCTGCAGAGGGACCAGGAGGGGTGAGACCAAATTTCTCCCTTTCCCATTTGGAGCAAGTGTGGCTGTACATCACGTTCCTACATTTGAGGTTTTCTATATGTAGCTCATATATGTGCTGTAAAGGTGGGCAGGCAGATGGATGGGGATGATAAAACTGCTCTTTAATAACAAATATCTCTTTTTGGCACTCAGCTTTCCCTAGAGATAGGGCCTGTTAGGCTGCAGATAGCACTGGAAAGGATGAAGATTGGAGAATTTGCCTTAAATTGTTCAGGAATGAGCTGGAGAAAGCCCTTGTGCTTGGATTTCCCATCCCTTGCATGGGATGTGCTGAGATGAGTGAAACTGAGGCTACCAAAGATGAATTCCTCCATGGAACAGGAGGCTGTGGATGCCTCATCCCTGCAAGTGTTCAAGGCCAGGCTTGGAGCAACCTGGTCTAGGGGGACTAGAAGATCTCTAAGGTCCCTTCCATCCTAAACCATGCTGTGATTCTCTGCTTTCACCTCCTTTATTTGTTATTTTGCTTTTCTCCAGCTCTTTCCTTCGCTCCCTCAGGAGGAAACAGCCACGTGCACACGTGGGACAGGAGGAGGTGGGCATTGGCTGAGCACGGAGCAAAAATAAAAAAACAACTGTACCAGAGGGAAAACTGGACTCAGGGAAACCTTTGAAAGAAAAGAGTCCTTTAAAAGAGTTGGGAAAAAAGAGAGGAAGGGAAGTGGGAGAAAAATATGTTTCAATTTTTGCCATTTCAAAGCTTTAAGCTGACCTGATTTCAAAGAATACGTGTGTAATACTTTCCCTCTTTCTTCTCTTTTTTCCCCCTAATAGGTAACTGACATTTTATTCTACTTATCCTTGAGGCAAAGTTGGATTATTTTTTTTAGAGAGGGGGGATAAGACATGCAGGGAAGGAGCCACACAGGCACAGCAGCCAGTGGCACCAGGAGAGAGGCATCCAAAAGCTGTCCAGGTATGTGAATCCAGGTGGGGACAGTCCAGGGAAGGGGTACAGCCCTTGGGGACATCCAGCCATCCCAAAATCCTCTGATGTGTCCAGTTCTGAGAAAATCATGGGGAAAATCCTCAGGAAGGCCCTTCCCTGCAGCTGTAGGGAAGCAGGGGTGGATGCTGTCAGGAAGAGAAGCTCATGCTGGCAGTCAGGACTGTGGGCATGGGGCTCACTGCCTGGTTTTGGGTGCTGCTGTGGGGTTGGGGTGGAGTGGATGTGCTGAGGGTCAGGTGTATAGATGTGATGGCTCACTGGTGTTTTTACAGCCTTTTATTAATTACATTGGATGATGTTTTGGTGCTTTGGTGTGAGGGAAAGCAAGATAGACGTGGTATGGATCCAGCTAGCACTTGGAAGTGCTCTCTGAGCTCCTGGAATACACATTGCAATGGCACTGGACATCTCCTTGTGCATCTCTCCCACCCCTAAAAGCTCCCAGTGGTAGGGCCATCCCTTGTCTTTCTGTGCTGCTGCCTGTGGAAACCACACGGTGTGAATATCTGGGATAATTTACTGGGAGCTGCTTTTGCTGATGGTAGGAATGAGGTAATTTCTTGGGGGCCGTTCCAGGCTGATCTCCTGTGAGTGTGCTGACTTCTCCTGAAGATTTGGCCTGGCAAGACAAACCTGAATTACAGCAGCAAATACCCTGGGCACCGTCCAGGAATGGCTGGGGAAGAATTATTGTTTCCTGCCCCGTTTTTCTCTGCAGCAAGATGACTTTATAACCACGGGTACGTGAGCGGGACAGGGCATTGCTGAGCAGGAGCGCGGCTGCAGGCTGAGCTGGGAGCCTGGGAGAGACAAAAATACCTGTAAACAACAGCAAAAACCCCAACCTAAGCAAACAGCAGCACATCTCTCCTCCCAGCATTCCTCTGGAGCCCAGAGGAGTGCAGAGCAGCGGGTTCTAACCTTTGTTGTCAGCTCTTTCTTTATTTTTCATCTCCATTTCTGCTCCTCATAACCGAGTTGGCCACGGAGTGAATCCCATCCTGCCCATGCTGGTGCTGATGTTCCAAGGGTTATCCCAGAGCCCAGCTCTGTCTGATCTAGAGAAACATGTAGAAATCTACTTTTTTTTTACTCAGATGGGAGGCAGAACCAGGAAAAGAATAAATGCAGGCCGTGGAGATCCCAGCTCTATAGGAAGTTGTTTTTTCCATGAAATCCTAGCCCAGGTTTGCATGGATCAGCAGCTCCCTGGGACTCTCTGGAACTGCTGTTCTTCATTAGCAGCTTGCTGCGGGGGGAATATTTTTTAAGCCATGTTCTTGTTTTTTCAGCTGCTTATTTTCTTTACCAAAACGAAGTGTCAAACCCTTTTCCAAGCGTGTTTTGCTGCTCCAGTATGGGGGTTTTAGGAGGAGCAGGGATGGAGGCATGGGGAGGAGACAAAGTGTGCAGGAACTGGTGCACATTCACACAAATAATTAGTTATATTAAAAGTATAAATCGAACCTCTTTGGGGAGGAGCTGTGAGGAAAACGAGGGTTTGAAAAAAATCAGTGTTTATGTTTCCGTGTTGAACTTTGGTGTTCTTTTTTCTCCTGCTCGGATTTGCAGCATAGAAGGGAAAATTAAAAGTAAATGGCTTAAAACCCACTTTGCTCCAAGAAGATAATTTCCCCGTCACTTTGATGTTTTGTTTCAGGGAGAGGGAGGGAGTCGATGCGTAAACTCGAGGTTTATCGGGTGATACTCGAAATCCATCCCTGCGCTCCCGCCGGCGGCCTGGGAGACCCGGGCTGGATGGGAAAACCAGAGCGGAACACCCCGTAGGGGAGCCGAGCCGAGAGGCAAAACACGGAGTGTGTTTGAGGCAAATATTTGGACAATCTCAAGGCTTTGTTTAAACTAAACGTCAACTGTTAATAGCCGATCCCGCAGGGAAAAGCGGATCCTCCTGCCGAGCGCAGATTAGAGCATCGCTGATGGGGGGACCGCAAAGTCAAAGCAGTCCCAAGCTCCAGAGCTCCTGCTCGGGTCTCGCTTGGAAAAACAAGGAATGCAGCAATTTCTTCCCCAAAAAGATGAGCTTGTGCATCCCTCAGTGGTTTGGTGTCAGGACTAGAAAAGGTGCCCCGCGGCGCTGGCCAGGGCTGGGTTTGGCGTGGTGCTGGATGGAGGTCTCCGTGCATGATTTATCCAAAATTGCGGGAATTTATGGGCTGGGAGATTAACGCAGCACCGAGGCTGCTCCTTCACCCCTCCAGCCCCGCTATCAGACTTCATAGGAATTAGGAAGCGGCACTATATAGATTTTAATAATTTTTCCTTTGATCTTGCTTGTCCTCATCCCTCTCCCATTCACACCCCACTTTTTGATCTCTGTAAAGTGTTTACACCCCACAATTATTGTAATTACCTGTAGGAAAACCGGGAACGAGCTGCCAAACCTGTGGAAATCCAAGGGTTTTTAACCTTTTCCCTGCTGGGCAGCCCTGGCAGCAGGTGCCTCTGAGCCGGTCCCCTGTCACGGTGCCCTGCTGGGCTCTGGCTTTGCAGTATTAAATGTGTTAAATACTGCAGGTGTTACACAAATTGCTCAGGGTTTAGGACATGTAGGAGCGGATAAAAGAGCTTTTGCTCCTCTAATTTTCCCTGCCTGTCCCTGGACCTCTGCCTTGCATGAGGAAGGAGGAGCTGGAAGTTGTTCCTCCCCAGCCCCGGCTGGTGACTGTTTTCCTTTCTCATTTGGGATGGATTTCCGTCTCCTTGGCCAACTATTTATTTTTTTCCTTTGTTTGCTGCTTGGGGGAAGCTTCCTTGGGCACTGGAATGGGCTCCTCAGGGAAATGGTCACGGTTCCAAGGCTCCCAGTTCAAGGAATGTTTAACCAATGCTCCCAGGCACAGGGTGGGATTCTTGGAGTGTCCTGGGCAGCCAGGAGTTGGGCCCCACAGTCCTTGTTTTTCCTTTTGAACTCAGGATATTCCACGGTTCTTGTGGCTTTTTGGGGATGCCCAGCTGGAAATGGCACTGGGAGCAAGACAGTGAGTGATAACAGAAAGAGAAATGGATAATCATGAGACATGGAGCTGTAATTCCATCACACCGAGGTGGGCAATTCCCGAAGGAGAGTTTATGGTAGGGATCAGTGGAAAGGGGCTGGGTTCAGCAGGACTTGGAGGGGCTTTGCTTTGCTTCAGCTCCAGCCTAGTCAGGGGTAAATGGTTCCCTCCACCCCTTGAGTGTGGCCGATGGGAAAAATTCAACTTCTACATTTCCCAGGCTTTGGAAAAGCTTTGAGGCTAAAGCCTGGCAGATGAGCCAACCCTGCATGTGTCTGCTGCTGAGAGAAGGGATGGACTGAGCTTCCTCCCCCCCCGAACACGAGGGGAAACACGGGGGAAGCACCCAGCACAGCAACAGGTCCCATTTCCTCCCTCCCCTTCTAATCCCTGATTTCGGACAAACACCGACCCAGAAAGGGAGAGAAGAGGAATTAAATTAACGAACACAATTTCTCCCTGTCATTGCACTCTGACTAATGAGTCTATTTCTGGGTAATAAGAAGGAGCAGGAAGTGACAAGGCACTGTAATGAATTAGTGGCCCAGAACCTCGTTAGTCAGAATAATCTTTCCATGAAAGATAAACGATGCAAACATTAATTATGAAGCCGCTGCGGAAATGCATTTTGTTATTTGGCATCCCAAGACATCTCTCCAAGTTATTACTGAAGTGAGATGCTTTAAGAAACAAAATAAAAGGGATTATAAAAAGAAATGGGGATAATATGTTGGGCTCCAAGCAGGAGCACCTTTGTGAGGTGAGCAGCCGGGTGATTTCCAGGGGCAGCACAGATTTCCAGGGTGTCCCTGGCTGCTTGTATTAATCATCCATCTCCCACTGCTGCCTGTGGGTGCCTGTCAGCCCAGAGCCCAGTGCCAGAAGAAATGTCAATCCAAAGAATTGCACCCTAAGGGGTTTAAAAAAATAATAGTAATTTAAAAAAAATACAAAATTGGGAAGTAGGACTTGGATTATCTATCTATGTCACTCTGCACATGGGACTGCAGGGTTTTGGCTGCATGAGTTTTGGCCAGCTCAGTCTCTTCATAGCTGGGTCACTGCTGCTCCCTGAAAGAGGTGTCATAAAACTGGCTCAGGGACATCTCTGTGAGCCACAACCATGGCTTGGATTTCTCTGGAGGTGCTGGTACAGCAGCTGAAATGAGGCTGGATTTTGATGAGGGGAAAAAAGCAAGAACATCTTTTAAAAAAATACTAAAATTATATAGATATTATATGTATGTCTATAAATCTCACTTGGGAATAAGGAGAATCATTCCACCCCCACTCTCCAGCTACTGCCTGCTCCCACCTCCACTGTATTAGTGCAGCTTGTCCCAATTTTCTTCTTTGTTGTTTTTATTCCCGATGTATTCCGGAGCTCTTCTCCCAGATTTCAAAGAGGCAGCGCCCGGTGTTTGGGCGCAGCGGTGGCTCTGCCTTCCAGGTGCAATTACTGAGCAACACAACTTTGTCTGGTGCAGTGCCTGTCATGGCAGAGCCGGGGAAAAGGGTTTGGGGGTGTGGTGGGGCTGGGAGGAGGCAGGGGAGAGGTACCCGGGGAGAGGGATGGAGGGAGAGGGCAGGGGAGAGGAATCCAGGGAGGGATGGAGGGAGAGGGCAGGGGAGAGGAATTTGGGGAGAGGGATGGAGGGAGAAGGCAGAAGAGAGGAATCCAGGGAGGGATGGAGGGAGAGTGCATTGGAGAGAAATCTGAGGAGGAATGGAAGGAGAAATCACGGGGGAGGGGTACCCAGAGGTACATGGGAGAAAGCAAAAGAGAGATATCCAGACAGGAATGGAAGGAAAAGGCAAGGGAGAGGAATTTAGGGAGGGATGGATGGAGAGAGAAGGCAAAGGAGAATTACCCGGGGGAGGGATGGGAGGAGAAGGCAGGGGAGAGGAATCTGGGGAGGGGTGGAAGGAGAAAACAGGGGGGAGAGGAACCCGGGGGGAGGGATGGGAGGAGAAGGCAAAGAGAGGTATCCAGAGATAAATGGAAGGAGAAGGCAGGGGAAAGGAATCCGGGGAGGGGTGGAAGGAGAAGCAGCGTTCGTGTCACATTTTAATACAGCAGCGCTACCAATGACACCTTGTCACCCCCGCAAAGCCGCTGCCAGGGTGGGTGGGATGGATCTGGTGGAATGTGATGTTCTTCGGGGACTCTGCTTCCCTCTGATGCTCCTCTAGGACGACCTTAAGTCTGTGCCATGGATGACCAGGTTTAGTTTTGATGCCCTGGGCGGATTTTATGCAGGTAGCAGAACAAGTCAGGTACTCACACAGATGCTTTTGCAAACCCTGCTGAGCATTTCCAGCATTATTTCAGTGCTATTTTGCAAACCCTTTTCCTCGCCTCCCTGGATCGCAGATCACCGTCCGTTAATGGGGAGCAATAGTGGAACATTGCCTTCGCAGAGGGTTGCACGATACATCGGTAATTACGAGGTGCTCAGAAAGGGCCGTAATGGGGCCAGCCGTGCGTTGTGGCAATGCAAATACTCCGTAACAATCTCTGTGCTGCCTCCGAGGCTCTGTCTCGAATTCGAACGCGTTCCTACGGCTCCAGCTGCTCTGAGATGGGTCTGGTTAACGAGACACAACTCCAATAGCCCGAGGGTAGCTGTGCAGCGAGAGGCTATTTTTGGGTCTGGGTCAGAGTCAGTTTAAGATGTCTTTATGGTCCCCATCTCGGGGGTCCACGTTCAAACTACTTAACCTGTGGGGATGGGAATATTCCGTGGAAAGTGAGATGCAAGCCCTCTCTAGTTAAGGAGTTTGTTGGTGATCCTGGTTAGCCGGCCCTGGCCGAGCACGCAGCCTGCAACAAATCAGTAAACATCTGTTCCTGGAGGCAGGAACACGCAGTGTCAGCCTGTCTCTCATCCAGTTCCTTATGTCAAAATAGAGTCTTTTTATAGAATCCCAGGCTGGTTTGGGTTGGGAGGGACCTTAAAGCTCATCCAGTCCCACCCCTGCCATGGGCAGGGACACCTCCGACCATCCCAGGTTGCTTCAAACGCCGTCCAACCTGGCCATGAACACTGCCAGGGATGGGGCAGCCACAAATTCCCTGGGCAGCCTGTGCCGGGGCCTCACCATCCTCACAGGGAACAATTTCTTTCGTATATCAAACCTAAATTTCCCCTCCTTCAGTTTGAACCCAGACAATGAATGGTCTCCGCTTATTGTAGGCCCTCAATCACAGCGTGAAATTCCCGGTAATCACCACCATCATCCTCGCTATTGTCTCATGAAAGCGAGAGAGAAAAGAAATAACCCCGACCTTGTCTTTTAAAAACGTTGTTATTGTTTTCCGGCAATTGTTGACTCGTTATGCCGGTGCTTGAGTTAAAGGGAGAGAGAAACAGGCTGGAAATAAGCTGAGGAACAGCCGTGTTAAAGCGCTTTGCACCGGAGCTAAAGGACTCCGGGGCCGGGTAATTAAGGAGCCCAGCACCCCCCCGCACCCGGGAATTGTGTTTCTGCCTCAGGTGCTTCTCTGCATGTTCAAAGTGCACAGGAATGGATCAAACAGGATTTACTCCTTTCTGCAAGGGCTGCCTGACAAGCTGGGATTATGCTCTGGGAAAGCGTCTGATGAGGAATGAAATGAGACATGGCAAAAAAGCGCACTTAAAAAACACAGGGAAGGGAAGGGAAGGGAAGGGAAGGGAAGGGAAGGGAAGGGAAAAAA